>JAKTQZ010000026.1:0-203590 GCA_030579435.1 Ogataea nitratoaversa
ATAGCAAACTTGCTATTTTCTGTATCCTAAGCTTCATCCTTTATACAAGCTTGATACTTGCTATTTTCTGTATCCTAAGCTTCATCCTTTATACAAGCTTGATCTCTTACAGTTAAAGTACTTGCATAAGTGGCCGAGTGGTCTAAGGCGGCAGACTCAAGTTCTGCTCTTCGTGAGGAGACGCAGGTTCGAACCCTGTCTTATGCATCTTTTTTTTTGTTTTTTAATCTTCAATAATTGCTTATTTGTTAACGAAGTGTAATTCATCATAAGAATCTTACTGGGATCGGTCTATAAAAAGCTGTTGGAAAAGGTTAACACAGCTAACTCAATTAGAATAAAGTTTGAATTCTGAACTCTGTTCCCTGTACAGTGTACAACGTAGGGCTATAGTATACTATTTAGTATTTAATATTTAATATTTATTATTTATCTAATATTTAATATTTTCTAGCCGAACCATGAAAGTGATCCACAGATCACGCTCCCACCAAAAAAACAAAAATGTAATTTCCACCGCCAGCTGGTGGTATTACCTCATCCTATGGCTTTACCATTCTTACCTAAGAATTGATGAACAATACAAATCAGCGAAATCAGAATGTATGTAAATTTAGCAATATTACAGTTTAGATTCTACAGGAACGATCTTATCGCAAATTTAATACTGGTTCAAATAATCAAAATAGCCCAGTGGCCCCACGCTACACATTCGATTTCCTCACTAATAGCACCATATCCAACCAAACAACATATCATAAGCGAAACGTATATTGTACTATTTGCTGTTTATTCGTTGTTGACATATTTACCCATACATTAACTTCTTTGGTCATTTGATTCCCAGTGAGACTTTCAAGTTCTCGCAATCTCATTCAGCCTACAACACTAATTTTGAAACAGTCTCTTTTCATCATCATAAATTAGACTTAGAAGCCCATAGACCTATACTTAAAGTTAATAGCAGATCATCACAACTTGGATTTTAGAAAGCATGTCCTTTTTAGACACGGAGATACAGTTACTCTTTATCAACGGTGCCAGGATACCGTTGACCATAGATGAAGACTTGATAAATTCGGTTAGTTCTGATCCTAACGCTGATTCTTTCAGAATTGGTGACTTGAGAGGTTATATCCATCAGAACTGGGACGGGCTGCTGAGGCACGTGGAATTAAATACAACAGAGAGCTTCGAAGATATCAAGTCGCCTCCCACTACTGCCGAACAAATTCAGCTATTACACCTGGGAACTAGATTGAATCCTAATGATTGTTTGAGTACTTTAAACTTCATATTGTCTCCTATTTTACATGTGATAATCAGGCCTTTAGATTCACTCAAAACTGTATCAGTTAGTGAGTCAAAGAAGAAATTTGAAATAAAGATTCCAGCCGGACGGAGAAAGAGTAATAGTAATAAAAGAAGAGGGTCATCTTCAAACTCTCCTGTTCCCCTGTTCCTATCATCCCAAACTCCAACTACGACTGATTTACATCAGCAGAAGTCTAATCGTTCCGTAAATATCAACAATGTGAGTGAGACAAACGAAGCTACTGATAGTAAGGCATCTTACGAGACACATAGATTATCTCAAGTTCAGAATCAGGAAGCAACGTCAAGATCAAGTAAGGACAAAATAATTGATGGGGAAGTCATTGGTCCCGAAATTGAAAGGTCTTCCATCTCTGCCCCTACAACAGGTGGAGTTTCTGGAAACAATGGAAACCGTCAATCTAGTACGCCGAGTGATATTGCTACAAGGGGGAATGCTATACAAGCTGATAAGCATGAGTCTTGCTGTATTATTATGTGAAGGACATTTTATGATTTTACGATTGTATCTTTTTCCGATAATTTCTTTGGGGGTTCTTTTTATGTGGTTTTCAAATAACCAAATCAAACTATATAGTATATATATTATATATATATATTTAATTATGGCGCGATCACGTTATTAGTTGTTTGGCTTTCTGATCAATAATAACAAACATAATTACCTTTAGTGAACAAAAACGCTTTCAAAAGAGGTAAATAATGCCAGGAAATTGCTTCGAGTACTAGCTTGTGAATTATGAGACCGCGTTTAATCATCATCATATCATCTTGAGCTAATGCTCTTATTCTGGCTTGAATCTAAATAGTAGAAGCCAGTCGCCATGTTCCAACTCGATGAGCCTGGACTTGAAATCCCAAGTGGTTCGGTAGCCGGTTCACGTTTCGGCTCTTTGTGGATCTGAGCTTCACATTACCATCTCCAGCCTAGCCTCATGGCGAGAATATGCAGGTCGTGTAGGGATGCTCTAGTATCGTGGTGGGCAAGTCCTCCATGCATATGATTCAATTTGTTTGTGGAGATGAACGAAAGTGTGAATCAATCTATAGATAACTATAAAAATGTAGTACACCAAAAGTTGAACCTTCAAGGGTAATATTTTTTATGGCGTTAAAAAAGGGTTCAATGACAAGACCACAAACGAACAACCATGGCAAGGAATTGGGAAGAACAAATTGATACAACTCAGATATATGAACTTCATCTTCTATGTTGCAATTCATTGACCCATATAATATCAAGATCCAGAAGCATCAAAGATTCAAATAACCTCCCCATAACTCCATTATCAGTATGCTGAACTACTACACAGAGACTCTATGTTAACTTCCATTGATTACTATATACTAACCGTCTTCCTCGTTAGGGTAAACCATTTAGTTTGTTATAAATTATTACTTGAGTAGGATAACTCATTGTTCATCAACAACTGTTAAGCATATTACTACCACTTCAGAGTTTGACGTGCCCACGCTGACACTATCTATCAAGCAATTGAGTCAAGGAGCCGAACTTGCAAATATATTGAAGAGTGTAACATATACAAGATGTTTTGATTTGGAATCATTGGTTCATGAAGTTGATAGTGTTCTTCAAAATGAGTCAGGACAGTTTGACATTGTTGTGATGGAAGACATCTGCGATGTGTTCAATTCCGATTTTTATAAGAACTACATCAATGGTAAGAAGTTTACGAATGCTGAAATAATCACTCAATACTAATCATAACTTACTAACACACATATTGCTCATTATAGCTAGTGCCCTGATAACGAAGCTCGTATTGAAATTGAGAAAATTATGCCACCAGTCTCGAACTTCCGTAATCGTAAGTAACAAAACACATATGCCTCAAGCAAACTACCCCACAGCATAATTACTAACCAGAACTTCCAAAATTTGAACTTTATTGTTGAAAAGCTCATTGAGAGGAACAAACTTGACAAAAAGTATAACTCGAAACCTATAGGGAAATTTGTTAGAAGCTTGTATGATTACGAATTAACACTTCAGCAAGAGCAAGGTGAAAATGATCATGATAACAATAAGTTAAACGTTTTGGTTGAAGGCAACATAAATTGTGACACAGAAATGTTGACTTTCAACGTCTAAGCATGTAAAGGGAATGCGCTCTTTTAAGAAAATCGATTCAGTGCCATACCATAAGTGTATTGAACTAACATACGAGCAAGCCAGATCTATGGGTACCACTGACCAGATACAATTACATAGAAAAGCTGAAGGGTGATAGTTACCCATAAATTTAGATACAGATACATTGAAGATGAAGACAAATAGCACACCGTATATACTATATACTATATAGTTGATCTTACATATTCCGCAGCAGTGAAACTTTGTGTGAACGCATAATAGGAATCTAAAGCACGAACAGGCTATTGAGGTGCTTTGTATTTGATTGGAAAGGAAAGTAGTAACTAGTAGGCCGATAAGTAAATGCATTAAAGAAATCAGAATAGACGCCAAATATAAGATGGAAGATTTCAAATCAAGCCCCAAAAGCACGAGCCACACCAAAATTGGTCACCAGCCCCCTTCCAGATTAGGCAATTATGGAAAGGAAAGAATGTGACTGCGAAAAGTTTTTTGTTCTCTGGTAAGAGGTCTGTCTCCCGCGGCCTGCTCTCTTTCACCAGGAAAATTTTTTTAATGGGGAACCGAGGGGGGAAAAAACACCAGGAAAGCATTGGCGACCAAAAACTACTCCCGCAAAGAGAGCACTCTTCGCTCCACTCCAAATTTACGGTGAAGGTTTCTGGGATACTTAGATTGAGTATACTCATAGTGCTTGTTACTCATTTTTTCCATGGTTAGGTTTATAACAATTTATATACACTTTGAACCTTATAATACCATACACTAATACAAGACTTTGATCAGACTTGATATTAATTAATCAAACACAGTTAATAGAAATGAGCTCATTTGAACCAGTTGTTGTTATTGACGGTATGTTTCCACTACAGCACATCATAGCCACATCTTTGAATGATTGGAAGAAGATTCAGCAAAGTTGAGTTGATATAAATCAGCAAGAAACAGACTAAGCCAGACCTTACATCATAAGTGACATATCAAACATTAGTGTCATTCAGTAGACGATTATTTACGTTGAAGAACAAATCTCTTAAAAGCACAGAGTGCCCTTCAAACTTAATAGTTGAGTCATTGAGACAATATGAAAAGTCAATTACATTACTGGCATATTCAAAGGATAAGCACCATCAAACTTGCAACTCACAACATTTTGCATCAGTTATTTGCTTGAATTGACATACTTTCAATATGTAGAACTCCATTGTCAAAAATACCCAACAGTACAAAAGCTTTACAAAGTTCTTCTCTTACCATCATATAACGATGGGATGGCTTGTGAGACTTTTATCAACAACGATTTATTTAGGCAAATTACTTCTACCGGCTAAAGAAAGATAACTTTCCATTTTATTGTGTCAATCCTTATGAATTTGCTTCCTTCATTATCAAATTGTTAATTCATATACATCTTTATACTAACATTCATTAAATCTGATTGATTATCAACTTTATTATAGGTAAGGGTCACTTATTAGGTAGATTAGCTTCTATCATTGCTAAGGAACTACAAAACGGCCAAAAGGTTGTTGTTGTTAGAACCGAAGCTTTGAACATCTCCGGTGAATTCTTCAGAAACAAGTTAAAGTACCACGATTACTTGAGAAAGTCCACTAGATTCAACACCAAGAGAGGTCCATTCCATTTCAGAGCCCCATCTAGAATCTTATACAAGGCTATCAGAGGTATGATTGACCACAAGACTGCTAGAGGTAAGGCTGCTTTAGAAAGATTAAAGGTCTTTGAAGGTGTTCCACCTCCATATGACAAGAAGAAGAGAGTCGTCGTTCCACAAGCTTTGAGAGTTTTAAGATTGAAGCCAGGTAGAAAATACACCACCGTTGGTAAATTATCATCCGCTGTTGGTTGGAAATACGAATCAATTGTTGATACCTTAGAAGAAAAACGTAAGGTTAGATCTGCTGAATACTACTCCAAGAAGAAGGCTTTAACTAAGAAAGTTAACGCTGCAAAGGCCTCCGTTGCTGAATCTGAAGCTTCCGCCAAATTAGCTACTTTCGGTTACTAAATGTGTACAAATGTAAATAATTTGAATAATAAAAAAGGGCTCTTCATTTATTTTGTTAATTTTCTTTATATAAAAGAGATTATTTATTTCCCATTTATACTTTTATTATTGAATTAATTTTGTTTCTTATACTATATCTTAAGAATGTCCTTTTTGATATCAGGTTTTTACAAATAGTAGGCTTCAAATGTTAGGACATGTTCTGCTATTTTGAGCCATCTGCTCTACTTGAGATCTACGGATGATTGATATTTACTATGACCCTCACAGATGACAATATCACCACATCCGATATTTAGAAACGATATCAAACATAATTCACGTTACCCATTACTATTAGTTTTACTGTTCGTCGGTTGATAGTGATACGAATTCAGTGGATCAAAATTCACCTAGAAATCAATGCAAACAAAAGTATGCAGAGCTCAATTCTGAACCTTCAATTTAACTTAATTGAGCAAACACAAATCCTTCTAAACAGCAATGCATTTTGGTCCGTTTTGTAGATATTTGGATTATTTGGGTAAACAACTTTTGTGTAAAAGTAGGTGGATACGCAACACTATTAAGATTAAATCACTTTAGGTGCCAAGTTGATTTGTCCATCAACAGACATTTATTCGATCATTGTCAATCACAAGAGCTCAAATCCGTTTTTGATCACAAAATTGCTTTTAACTGTCTTCAACATAGACCTGATTATTAATCGGATAATAACTAGATGGTTCAGAGAACTGAAAGATAGGATGAATGTGTTTTGATAGAATTCAGGATTTTCTCCTAAATATATAAATTAAAAAATTTAAATGTCAAATTGAAAAGTCCATCTGAAATGCACAAATAAATCTATCCGATACCGATAATCGGTTGCACATGTAAACAAAAACCGGAAAGTGTTTTTTCACCCGGGTTCTTCCTTCAACTTTACCTTGCCAACATAATTTTAGTTTTATTTCAGTTTCGAATGTGATTCTAACTTGTTTCAGGAATTATATAATATAACTGAACGATTATAACAAACTTTTAACTCAATTGCCCGACCTGAATCAACATGATGATTCCTTGAGTTTACGATAAATTATTTATTGAAAAATGGTTAGAATATTCTGAAAACATTGTTTTAAATATCCCCTCGGTACAACTATGTAGACCCATATTCAATTCCGGCCAGTCTGGCAATATAATATTATGTATATACATATATTCGACAATCATTTTCGTACAGAATTATTATATAGTATATACCCCCAAGCGTAGCAAGGAAAATTGAAAAATTCTTTTATGAGAGATAATCAATAATAAATATTAAATATCAAATAAAAATTATTGAATATTGAATATATTTTTAAATCGCTGATAATTATGACACATTATTGATCAGAAATTCATTAAGCATACTCAATTGCAAGTTGTATTGTAGCTCTACTGTAAAACTGCTGAAATTGAAGACCCGAAAACTTGTAACGAACACTCACACAGAGATCTTGAATCTACTATATAGTAATATACGATGATCGATTATTAGATCTTATATAAATCGAAAGTTTACCCTACTTAAGTACTATCTATCTATCACAAATTGCTTTCTTTTTTAAATCTAAAATAATATTAATTTTTAAATTAATTTGTTCACAAATAAATATTAACTATTGAGGTTTCCGGCCAACAGTCGCGATTAACGAAGCAAAAAATCCGTTACAGTTCCTTTTTCATGGAAAGATTTAGGAGGATAAAAGTTTTTTATTTTTGCTACCGTGCCCATGGGCAATAGGGGGTGTGCAACGTAAAACTTAATGTAACACCGCAGAGTACTTGTACAGACCTGGCACCGACCCGCGGGGTGAAGCTTGGAAAGAGGGGGAAGTTCCAGTACCAGTCAAGCAGATATATACGATATTCTCCCGTGGTTGAGCGGAATCATCTATGAATCGTGCGACTTGCACCACGGATACGTATTACGTACCCCCTTGCAGCCTGGTTGTACTACGTAGTACGTACTACGTACTTGCTATTCACGGGCGCGCGCGCTGGCGCGCTGGCACTCTAGCACGCTGGCACACGATCCCCAGTGCGGAATCAACCAATCAAATAGCCCATTTAAACGAGAGGGTGTATTCGACGAAATCAAAAACCACCAAGAAAAACCACCAAATTCAAAAAGAAAAATTGGACAAGTATTTAAATATTGAAAATTCCAACTCTGTACTAAATCCACATATATATTAGTTATTTCCTCCTTTTCTTTCCCTCCCTTTTCTTTTCTTTTTTCCTTTTCAAGCCCATTGCCTGTATTCATATAGATAAACAATCATATAATATTCCATATATACATCAGTAATATTCATAATGTCTAAACCAGAATCCAATTTCCTTACTGATTTCTTGATGGGTGGTGTTTCCGCCGCCGTCGCTAAGACAGCTGCCGCTCCAATTGAAAGAGTTAAGTTGTTAATCCAAAATCAAGATGAAATGTTGAAACAAGGTAGATTATCCAGAAAGTACGATGGTATCACTGAATGTTTCAAGAGAACCGCTGCCGAAGAAGGTATTGCTTCATTCTGGAAAGGTAACACCGCCAACGTTATCAGATACTTCCCAACTCAAGCTTTGAACTTTGCTTTCAAAGATAAATTTAAGGCCTTATTCGGTTTCAAGAAAGACGAAGGTTACTGGAAATGGTTTGCTGGTAACTTAGCATCTGGTGGTTTAGCTGGTGCTACTTCCTTATTATTCGTTTACTCTTTGGATTTCGCCAGAACTAGATTGGCTAACGATGCCAAGGCTGCCAAGGGTAACGGTGAAAGACAATTCAATGGTTTAATCGATGTTTACAAGAAGACTTTAGCTTCTGATGGTATTGCCGGTTTATACAGAGGTTTCTTACCATCTGTTGTTGGTATTGTTGTCTACAGAGGTTTATACTTCGGTTTATATGATTCCTTAAAGCCAGTTGTGTTAGTTGGTCCATTAGAAGGTTCTTTCCTTGCCGCTTTCTTATTAGGTTGGACTGTTACCACTGGTGCTTCTACCGCTTCATACCCATTAGATACTGTTAGAAGAAGAATGATGATGACCTCTGGTCAAGCTGTCAAGTATAACGGTGCCTTTGATGCTTTCAGAAAGATTGTTGCTGCTGAAGGTATCAGATCCTTATTCAAGGGTTGTGGTGCTAACATCTTAAGAGGTGTTGCCAGTGCTGGTGTTATTTCCGGTTACGATAAATTACAATTGTTATTATTCGGTAAGAAGTTCTAAGCTTTCTGATGTTATATAGTTTTTTAGAATAAATTTGTCTTGTACCTTATTGATTCTTTTAATTGAAATTTATAATACTCACTAATCTTTTTCCTTCCATAGTATATTATTTTGTGTCTACATAGTATCTTATCTTTTACTTATTGTGAATAAGAGAAAAAAAAAACTTTATTCCTCCATATATCAAAATTTACTGTTGAGATAGAATCGATGTAAGTCACATTTTCGCAATACTTACAAAATTATGGTGATTTAATGCATCTTGACAACTTTCGGAGTGCAATGAGTCTTTACGACTTTAGATTGGTAGCAATTGATACCTAATAAGTTTCAACTACGGTCATGCCTATCTAGTTTGGGTTTTATCGAATTTCACCGATCGGTAATGGGGGACTTATTATTCTCGTCTGACCAGTAATTGGACGTTCACCCTGTACTTATTTCCGATATTACAGAATCACTCTCTATTGTATAAGTCACAAAGTACTGGGTACTTAATGTATTAAAGTGGTGATACGATGAGAAACTAGGATGTGATTTGAAATTGCGTACGCAATTGCTTACTGGTTGGGAAATACACTACAAGAAAAAAGTGAAAGAGGGATTGTTATATTTTTGCACGAAAATAAAGGTTCTCTTCAATCACCAGCGAAACGAGGATTCTAAATTGGCTATAAACCGTTTTGACCTTTCGCATATTTTAGAGTAAGTTAAGAGCTATGATAAATTTATCAGCTAGTAAAAGCTGTTTGGCTCAGAATTTACTGTACCTCATCATTGTTAAATTAATTTTTTTGTTGATAGCAAGCATTGATCGTTTTAGAATTTTAGCTTATTGCTGGAAAATTATAGGAACAAACCTTGTGCTTAAAAATACACATTTTTTAAGTTTGAATTGGGTGTCTTCAGTTCAGACTGGCTAAACGAGAACTAGTATCAGTTTGGTTAGGAGTCAATTGCAAACATAGACTGTAATATCGCTTCTATGATTATTATGAACCGAAAATTCAATAATTGGGATAGATGCAATGACCACGCAACATTACACCAGTGGAAACTTAAAGTGAAACTGAATCATTTTTTAATGGTGATTATTTACTTATTGCCGAATCGGGAGAGCATCTATCTAAAATTTGAAGTATCTCATGCAGCAGTGATCTTTCAGCCTCAGGGGTGCATAATAAAATCCCAGAGCCTAGCTGTAATATATTTATGGCTTTTTTTGAATTATGACTTTCAAAGAATCATTGGCCGCTCGTTCATTCACATGATGATCATATCGATTCCGCCTTGAAAGATATCAAATTTCTATTAAATTCTTCTTTTAGGTTATCTGTTGACTTTTTACTTCTCTACTTTGCTATTAAGATATTAACTTTTTCACGGTTAAAAGCAGGAAAGTGAATTTTTTCCATCCAGCGAGTTTCGAGGCAAATGCCTTCAATCCACTGAGAAGCATCTTATTACCTCAATTACTTCTGTGATTATACGAATTTGACAAATCTTTAAATCAGCACGACTCTCAAGCAGTATGAGCGATCCAAACACTCACCCCAAATCAAAGTTCCTCAGGAAATTTAGAAGAAATACATCTCCACATAAGCTTAACAGAGTACTATCTAACGACACTTATAGTTCATCTGATCAAGTAACATTATCCTCAAATGGCACAACCGAGACGGCGGCAACAACTATTCCAGGATCACCGAACTTCAAACATTTATTTCCTGGTTTGAGATCAAGAACAAATACAACGGAAAACGTGTTGGTTCCGAACCCTTCATCTTCACCTTACAGTGATGAGAGCAAACTTGCCGCTTTGACTGAGATGAAAGATATTGCTTTTGAAATAAATATAAACAACTCTGGTACAGCAAAAAACGTCCACCCTATGGATCAACCTTTACTACTTACCAACAAAACATTATTGCCTGGCACCACTCTCAGTACACTCAACGATAAACAGACAGTGAGTTTGGACCAGCTAATTAGCGATATTCTTCAAATTGTTTGGGTCCTCGTCAGTGCACTTTATAAAGTTACTCTGACAATTTGGAACCTGGACCTCTTTGTCAATATAGTTGAGTCAAATGAAAATACGATAAGGTTGCACGTTCCGTCCGTCTTGATGATAGCGGTGGCATTATACACTGTTATTTCCTTGGTTGATAACTCTCCTTCTGCGTATGGTTACTCTCAACCATATTCTGGATCAAAGTCCTCCAAAATTGGGAAGCTTATCAACTTTACAGTCATAGTGTCACTTTTATTACTTCTCGTTGTTAAACTATTCAATGGGCCGGGTGGGGATTCAATCGGACAACAAGAAAATCAAGAAAGCTTTGTGCTATCTCCTTCAGACGAAAATAATGCTACCACACAAGAAGAAAATGATGTGGATGCATTGTTTTCCCGTTTGTCGAATGACACACACGATTCGCAAAAAACTCGCCGCAAAGCTAGTAATCTCCCAGCACTTAATCTTAACCCCGAATTACCAGCAGCTCGCCTCAAGAAGCAAGTGCAACCAAGACGGCATACTTCATCTGTGACGCCATCTACCACAACAACATCAACCGTGGGAATGATCTCGCCAATGATCAGAAGAAATTCCTCACCATTGAAAATAGCCAATGTTCCGATTAGTTCAGTCGAATCTGATTCTGATGATGAGGAATACGAGAAATTATACGATCTGCACACAAGGGGAAGGGCACAAAATGAAATACTCCGAGCAAGAACACAGCATCAGAATGACTCAAAGGAGTCTAACGGAAAGGGTTGGAGTAGAGTGTTGCACAACAAAGGATTAATTAGTGGATATGGAAATGACTTGACAATAAAAGAACATAGAAGTATGGAAAATTATGCCGGTCCCTCTTACAGAGGATTTGTTGAAAGAGCAACTTATCATGAATGATGCATTTGGTCAATGGATTCCAAGCGATGGTGGCTGTTTCGAACTAGAGAACATCGTAAAATTTTGTCAACAGTGCATGGTTGTAACTGAATTGTGGTTGATGATTCGGTTTAGAAAAGGGCATGCCCTCCTGATTTCTGTTACACCTCATAGTGCATATTTTTTATGGCGCTCAGCTTTCTTTTTTGCACAGACATTTTTACTATGGTAAACCTCTACTATTAAGTTTTAGCTGATTATTTAGTCTTTTGCATTTAATATTTGGTAGACGTTTATAACAATACAGTTTGCATTTGAAACCAACCTATGTAATGTAATTTTGTGCTGCATTATCCCATTACAGAGGCAGATCTCTTTTACGGCTTGTGTTTTTCAAAGTATGAGCGCGCGCGTAGTTATCACCCTACACTCAAATTCGTTATCCCTAGTCCACACTGTACAGCTCGAAGTGGACAGGTTAGATGGATATCAATTACAAAATACAGTATTCCAAGTGACAAGCAGAGGAAGAAAACCACGAAGAGAATGAATGCCACATGCCCAACCTCGTGTGAATGTACGCATACCAGTTGGACTTTACAAGGCTACATCACTTGAAAGAAAAGAGATATAATTATGAATAGAACAGAAAGAGCACTTAACCTCTAACATGCGAATCTCCAACAATAACTTTCATGCAACGAAGAAAATAATAAATGGATAAGTCGGTAAATCTTAGTTTTCTATTCTGTTGTAGTAAAATCAGTTCTAATCTTTCGAAGTGTTTCAAGATTACAAAATGTAATTAATTAATAACGTATGATTCACTTATTCGTTTAAAATTATATTCACGTTTATTTTGAAATTAAATTAAATTTATAAAGTTTCAGTTGGGATTTCAAAGATAACTTGCTTACCGGTTAACTTTTGGTAGATGGATTGGAATGAGTCTAACTTGTAGTCGATGTTTGAGGAGTCCTTAGAATCTAACAAGACCTTGGCGATCTTGTTACCACCAACTAAGTATCTAACTCTCTTTCCAGTGATTTCAGTTGGGAAGACTAAGTCTTCTAAGACTTTGTCGTGAACAGAGGTTAAAGTTCTTGATCTTGGTCTCTTTTGAGTGGTTCTTGAAGTTCTTGCTGGTTTTGGTAAAATTCTTCTTTCAGCTAAGAAAACAACATGTCTATCTGGGAATTTCTTTTCTAATTCTCTGGTCAATCTAATTTGAACCTTGTGGAAACCAGTTAATAATGGGACTGGGACAAAAACGACAATAGCCTTTTTGTTACCCGAAACTTCAATCTCCTTGATTGACTTGAACTGTAATGGTCTCAAGTCAGCCTTTAATTCAGGAGAGTTGGTTTCTAAATCAACTAAAGCTTGAGCAACTTGTAATTCTAATTCAGTTGGTTCTGAGGATAAAACCTTTGATGCAGCAGACATGATTGGTACTGGTTATATATATACTTAGTCGTGAATGATGAGACTAAAACAATTGAAAATATCTGATGTATCTTACAATTTTTAATAGACAAATATAAACAACACTTTTAACGAACAAAGGTCAAACTAGGTCAAACTAGGTCAAACTCAGAGAGGAGCACCACACACAACCAAAGACACTTAGTGAATAGTTTGGCAGAGTGAAATTTTTTTTACAAGAAACCGGCTATTTACACGGGAAGCTTAAATGACAGGAGGAGCTGTATGGCCTGGGCTGTGGTAAATGGAGGTGTGCGGGTGGTAGTTTTAAGCCATGTAGCCCTAACGAGTAGCACGTGATCCAGGGATACTTGAGAATTCATTTCAAGGATTACGTAGCTTATT
Source organism: Ogataea nitratoaversa (assembly GCA_030579435.1). Lineage (NCBI taxonomy): Eukaryota > Fungi > Ascomycota > Pichiomycetes > Pichiales > Pichiaceae > Ogataea > Ogataea nitratoaversa. The sequence goes on from JAKTQZ010000026.1 coordinate 13,465, forward strand.
ACTAAATTTAGATATCCAACATTTGACATGGAACCTTTGCACAGCCTTTTATGCCGATTTATGTGAAAGACCCATGGGCAGGTATTGTATAATCGATATAGCCTATTGCACAGAAAGCTCTAAAACAAGTTATAGTTAACCGAGAATGTAAACACTATCTTTCTATAGTATCAATATTGGAGACAGTTCCTTGAACCCATGTCAGGCGAGTTGACCTTACTAGTGCCAGTACCTTGGGATTCAAGAGAAAAGAGATAGCACTAGAAATCATGTTTTCTTTATATATATATATATGTCAAATCGCCATTTAAGTCCTACAAGCTAATTAGAGTAATCTATTTTAGATCTACATCAGGAAGAACTCACTGACTCATTATTGCAACAAAACACTATACAATGTCAACTACAGATTTGATAGAGCAGTCCAAAAAGTTGGCTGGATATTCAGCTGTTGACCAAAATTTAGATCCTTCGTACAAAATAATCGGTATCGGATCGGGCTCAACAGTCGTTTATGTTGTTGAAAGATTAGGACAATTAGAAAATAAGGATCAATTTATTTGCATACCAACAAGTTTTCAGGCAAAACAGCTTATTTTTGAGAATGGCTTGAGATTAGGAACCATTGAAGAATTTACAGATATTGATATTGCATTTGATGGTGCCGATGAAATCGATTCAGATTTGAATTTGATTAAAGGAGGTGGTGCATGTTTATTACAAGAAAAATTAGTAGCATCTGTTGCTAAGAGATTTGTAGTTGTTGCTGATTACAGAAAGAACACAGGAAAATTAGGTAAGGACTGGAGAAATGGTGTTCCTATTGAAGTTGTCCCGTTGTCATACAACAAAGTTTTAAAGGACCTTACAGCCTTAGGAGGCAAGGCAACATTGAGAGATGCAGGTAAGGCCAAAGCGGGTCCTGTTATCACTGATAATGGTAATTTTATAATTGATAGTGATTTTGGAGAAATTGAAATTGATAGCGTTGAATCCTTGCATTTGTCCATTAAATCAATCGTTGGTGTTGTTGAGACGGGACTATTCGTTAAGATGGCTCAAAAGGCTTATATTGGCAACAGTGATGGAACATTATCGGTTGAAAAAGTAAACTCTTCGAAGTTATGAACAAGTATTCTAATCAAGGAAGTATCCATGAGTGCCATAGTTCACTCGGGTATATTACATTGTCGCATGGTTTTTAAATCTTGAATAAATGTTCCTGGCGTTAGGGGGGACTCTAGGAGCAAATGTTATCTCTATAGATCACGCCCTTTTTCTTGTTATTCCAAGATGATTACATATCGATATTGAATGCCAAATAATCTAGCAATTTGAAGAAAATTATTAGTCTTGTAGTACAGTCCTTTAAGTGTAAAATAAACTAGCTTTCAGAAATAAACCTACGATAATTCTCTTCCCCGGATTTAAAAATTCGTGTTCTCAGCGGCACCGGTTACATAATACAGCTAGGGTACACAATCTTCTATCTGCGCTAAGTTTGCCCGTCCATAAGTTTGACAGACACAATATCCCTGAACAGGAACTCTCGAGCAAAGCATGGGGCTAGCTAGACTCTAGAGTTGGAAAACCAATTTTCGATTCAATATCAACTCAAAAGTTTCAATTAAAGGTCTTAGAACTATCAAAAAATACACCTCTAATCTACTTGATTTGGGTAAGAGTAGATGCTTTTTTTGGTCAGTAAGACTAACATTCTCCGATATAACCTTTCCAATTTTAGTAGGAGAAACTTTAAGTTCAATAGAAGGCAATTTTCCAATATTTCAAAAACAATGGCGAGCTTAATCGAGGAATCAAAGAAGCAATCAGCATATTCTGCAGTTGACGACAACTTAAAACCAGAACATAAAATTATAGGAATTGGATCTGGTTCAACAGTTGTTTATGTTGCGGAGAGAGTTGGTCAACATGCAAATAAAGGACAATTTGTTTGTATCCCAACTGGTTTCCAATCCAAACAACTTATAATCGATAATGGTTTGAGACTTGGATCCATTGAAGAATATCCGGTTATTGATATAGCTTTTGACGGTGCAGATGAAATTGACACATCTTTGAACTGTATCAAAGGAGGGGGAGCTTGCTTATTACAAGAAAAACTAGTTGCTGACTGTGCCAAACAATTTGTCATTGTTGCAGATTATAGAAAGAACACAGGTATCTTAGGTAAAGGTTGGAAACAAGGTGTCCCTATTGAAGTTGTTCCAGGCGCTTATACTAAGATCTTAAGAGAATTAACACAATTAGGTGGCAAACCAGTAGTCAGATCTGGGTTACCTTCTAAAGCTGGGCCAGTTGTCACTGATAATGGCATGTTCATTATTGATTGTGATTTTGGTGAAATACCTGTAGAGAAAGTTGCTGAATTGAATACCAAGATCAAAACCATGGTCGGTGTTGTTGAGACTGGATTATTTGTTGATATGGCTAAAAAGGCATATATCGGTAATGCTGATGGTTCAATTACTACATTGACAGTCTAATTACGTAAAACCAAAAAAAATGGAATAATGGGCCAATTCAACAGGTTTCAAATCTGTATTTATATATATATGATACCACGAATCTTGATCGTTATAATTATATGTTAGTTTTTCAGATATACTATTTTTGACATTGACTTTGAGTGAGTCGTTTAATGTAAAACTGTAATGATTGTTTTTTTTATTTTATTTTGAAGAAAATAAATGGTAAAAGTAATGAAACAAAGCTGGATTAAAGTAAGTAAAAATTCTAAGAATTTGTTTTTGAAATGCGTTCCTCTTTAAACGGAATAAAAAAAAAACACACAAGTGGGGGACAATAGATAGAGACATAGCTCACTCCAAAACTATAAGAAGAAGCAAACAAATAAGCAAGAAAGGATAAGAAGAACAGCGGAATTGGGTAAAACAAGGGACTTCACTAAACAAAAGGCGACAATAAAAAAACGGAATTCAAACTAGAATGAGAGTCTCATAATGAAGCTCTTCATTGGGAGATAGAAAGATTTGGAGAATTATTTTGAAAGGTTATTTGAAATCCAACTCAACACTTCAGTTAATCCAGTACCATTAATGGCGATGGTTGGAATAACACACCAGCTGTGACCACTCAACGTGTCTAAATCCAAGTATTCAATAATCTCTTTAGGACTCAAGCTACTCGGTAGATCTTGTTTATTTGCTAAAACTGTTAACAAGCAACCTTTCAATTCTTTATCATTTATAACTTTTGACAATTCTTTCTTGGCATCTGCCAATCTATCTCTATCATTGGAATCAATTACAAAGATCAAAGCATCTGTTCCAGAGAAATAATGTCTCCAAAGTGCTCTAATTCTTTCTTGCCCTCCAACATCCCAAGTATTCATCACCATATTTTTATACTTTATTGTCTCAACATTGAAACCAACGGTTGGAACAGTGGTTTCTGCCTTTCCAAGTTTCATTTTATATAAAATGGTGGTCTTACCAGAGTTATCAAGACCTAACATCAACATTCTAATTTCTTTGGTTTTAGAACCAAAAAGTTTTGAAAATGCTCCACCCATTTTTTTAACTTTGTGATTTGAAGTTGACGTGAATTTGAGATGATAAAATAGTTTCTATTCTTTTGCGTTTTATTACTATTTGGATTAGTATATCAACTCAATTGCCTCAATGGTTATGGTAATATGATAATAGTATCGGTAACTGGTAAGATTAGGGGGGCCCCAATTATGTATGAGTAAGTAAGTACCTGTCTCCTTCCACTTCAATTTAAATTTCACCTAATTGGTACCAGCGTTGAAAACTGTTCAGGAAATCTAAAGCCCCATAATTTCAAGTTATATATATTTTCCCCATTACAGTCTTTAAAAATTAAGACTAACTAACTAACATAATACAATATTGAATATATTACATAATCTATATAACAAGATGCATGAGACTAGAGTCGCGACTCGCGCACACGTTACACGTAAACGTATAAATAAAGACAAATTTCAGGTGAAATTAATTAACTACGACGATCAATTATTAAAGCTAGCTTAGCTAGAGAGCTAGCTGCCTAACAAGAGAGAGCTAGCTATATATAAAATTTGAGCCTTCCACCGTCCGGGCCGGTCCACGACTCCAGAGTCCACCCCCCGCCTGGTACGTATATACATCCCCCACGGGTAGAGTAACGCGAGTAGCAGAATAGTACGGTACGTACAGTGTACACCATGGGCTTCCAGAGTCCAGTAAATTATATTACATAACCCAGTGAAGATCATTTCTATATTATATAATAGATTGATTCATCCAGGAGAAGATCATTTCTATTTAGGGCATAATTAAACTTGTAGACAATTATGTCTAAGTGTATATATATAATAAATAAGAGTTGAAGGTTAGAGAACAATTATTTATAACGATCCTTTTTTATTTGAATTTCGTTTCAGTATTTATCAATTTCAGTAATGATCTTTCATGATGAAAGTTCAATATTAGATCCATAAGCGTTGTAGAATATTGATATGCCTGCTCATTTGGCGTTGTACCTTGCAAAACAGAGGTAACAAGGTGTTTTGAATATCGTGATAAATGGAGTTGAATGATAGACTAACATCATTGTAGCTGAATTGTAACTTCCATAGGTAGGTCGCATGCACTTCAGCTTATCTTGTCTTTTTCAAAGTCGAATTTTGGTCACTCCAAGATAGTTAGTTAATCACAGAAAAGATAAATGATTGTTGTATAATCAAGTAATTTTTTTAAGGGTGAAGAAAAAACAAAAGATATTTACTTCAAGGAAAAAATTATCTCATGAATAAATAGTGTTCACGCTATAGTATTTTATTACACGTTCAATACAGATCAACTATTTTTCAACCTATAAAAGAATCTTGTTTCTTGTATTGTGATACCTCATACTTTTTTCTTTTGAGCAGTGCTTTATTATGATTTGCACTTCAAACTTTAGTTAATAATGTATTAGGATCAATAATGCATTTCTTACAACAACTAATAATATATGTAATTACATTATATAACTAATCGTTGAGTAAACATCAACCCCGCTTGTGGTTTAGTTGGTGTTGAACAAAAATTATCATACGATTATTTTATAGTCTTTGGATTTATTACACAATTTCAATTCCTATATATGTGAAACCAAACCAAAGGGGGTCAAAATTGAATAAGGAATGAAAGCTGAACAATTTGTTTATGTTTTCTTTAAAACATAGAATAAACAAGTTATAGTAACTAATTAAAAGTAAACATGAAAACTAACTGTGTCAAAGAAGTAATTACATCCCTAGTAAAATATTATATAATCATATGTTTTTTTTTTTATTATCTCTTGGAAACAATTACCCTTTTAGGTAACTGAGAACAGTCTTATCATTTTTTTTGGTGCCTATTTTCAAGATCGTTAACGCATTCAATTTACCTAAGGTGCTCCTTTGAATGGATGAGTTAATAATTGCCATCATTTGATTGATTATTTTCATCGTTCAAATAGTTTGATAATATAAATAAACACTTTTGTCCTTCTTAGTTTAAAATTCTTCAGTTGACTATTTGTTGCTTGATTTCGTTAACTACATATTTGCAAGACATTATCTCCCACAGCAACAGCTCATCCATCGACATCTACTAAATTCGAGTCTTCGCTTTTTAACATCATAATAAGACATTTAACAAAGCTTTGCTAACTTTGAACAATAATGTCTATAATACTCACACAGATTGAAAATGTTTGCAAAGCACTAGGTATTTCAACCTCAATAGGTTTAACTTTACTGTCTATAATCTTCTTGGGTCTAATAGTACCATTCCTGTACTTTGCTAAAAAAATTCAAACTAAAGCCCCAACTGGGTTTACCAAATCATACAAACCTCTACCACCAGCAGTTGCAAACAACAAGAATAGAAAATATGGTCAATGGAAACCAGAAATTTTTGAATACCCACCTGTTGAAGAGTACAAAAATTGGTCAATCACAGAAACTAGACCTGTCCCATATAGAGCTTTCAAACATACGTATTTCATTACCATGGGAATTAGAAGCATGGATTGGAATAATTGGATTGAATTGGATAATGAGTGGTTCAAATATCATAATAGAAAACTAGAAAGAATCAAGGAAAAAGGTAGCGAATTATATGGTACTTTACCAGAAGCATGGGATGGTGCTATAGAATTACTAAATGAGTTCAGAGAGTATTTACCTGCAAGATATCCTAAATTATTCAAAAAAACAGAAAAAGGAATTGATAATATTATGACAGGAGAAGTTTTTGAATTTGTTGGTATTCCAAAATCTGAATTTAAACAGGATCCAATGTTAATGGCTTCATTGATGACACAAGACGATCTTGCTGTCATGGTGGAAAATTCAAATGGTGAGTACTGTTTAAAAGGAGGGTCAATTATGCTTGCTGGTTTTTGGAGATTAAAAGACAAGTTGAATCGTCCATTGGGTTTAATTCACACAGAAGGTGACGTTCCAAAATATAACGAAAAATTAAAATCAGGAATGGAGAAATTCTTCATTAGACAAACTCCTGATAAACCTGTGTGTCGTAACAATTACTTCTTACAAACAGATGATGATTTAGCATGGTCGAGATCAATTGGGGATGAAGATAACGATGTGGTTGGGTGGTATACTGCAGAGAATGCAACAGATATCAATACTATTTATTTCAGATCTGAAAGACAATCTGTTAGAAGATTACCATTGACTGGTAATTCAATATTCACAATAAGAACTTACTTTTTACCTGTTGTCGAGTTATGTAAAGAACCTTATGTCCCATCAAGATTATTAAATGGTATTTTGAGTTGGGAACCAGATGTTCAAGAATACAGAGGTTATACTAAATTCAAAGATGTTTTGTTGCCATATTTGGAAAAACGTGCTCAAGAGCAAGCAGCAGAAGGTTATACTGCTGATAAGGAACCAGTTACGTATCCATTTTAATGTATTTTGTGAGTTTTTACTCCATTTTTATGGCGTATAGATTTTATTTATATATATATATATATATTTATATATTACTTTGTTTTTCCCTTGTTTATTTTTCAATTCTTCTACAAGCATACTTTTTCAAAAAATTCGTCTTCATATTGTTATTTAATCAAAAAAATACTTTCATTGAAAAAAAACTCCAAAAGAAAAGTAGTCTTTCCAGTCACGGTAATTTGGCTACACAGTGTACACAAGTGAGCCGAAGTCGATGGCACGTTATATATATACAATGAGGTATATTCTTTGTACATCTACCAGTATTATATAAAGCTGGGTTGAATTTCTATATTTTATGGGAAAATTTGGAAATGCAAAAATACTATAAACCTGCGATTAAATGGGTATAGAAGGGGTAATACATACTATATATAAGATGAGAATTATGTATGATCCCTATAAATAAAGTTAAAGTAAAGTAAATTGAAGCAAAGTTGCTAATTCGATATGCATACTTCAAAGCAGACAATAAAATAAATGAGGTAGTAAGAAGAAACTAACAGGAAAGAATATAATTAAATGTCGTGATGATTATTATTAATTAGTTCTCAAAATATTCAACATGCTTCTTAGCATAATCCATCGCACCATTAACTTGTTGATTATTTAAACCATGTCTGAATCTTAAATGTCTAGTCAATGCATCACAACGACTGAATGTCTTATTGCTTAGATATTCTCCATCACTCACTGACGATTTCACTTTTTTAGAGTTATGAACATTAGCAACATTTGAATTTGAATTTTCAACTGAAAATGAACTTGATCTATAATCCAGAGAAGTGACTATTTCATTGACTGAATCTAAATTATTTCTTCTTCTCAAATCATCCTCACAAAACATACATCTATAATAAGATCTTTTAGTTGCATGTATGGTATTTTGATGTCTGACTAAATCATATGGTCTTGAGAATTTCTTGTTACAAGGATTTCCTGTCTTTGGGTTAGCAATCAAACAAATATGTTCTTCTTCGACACCATTTTCGTCTACTGCAGCAACGGTACCACTTGGTGATGTGGATCTTGAAGTTGTGGAACTTTTCTTAGTTGTTGTAGTTGTTGTTTTCAACTTACGTAAAACTGGCGACTGAGGTTCATCTTTTTCGTTTTTCAATTCAGCAGATGATGGTTTTTGATTCAAAACACTATCTCTTCTTTGTTCAAATGCAGGCGTATACAAGTCATCACTTGCATCAGAGAAATTCACTTCTTCATCTTCATCATCCTCATCATCATCAAAAACGCCATTATTATCCATAATCAAATTGATATTACTTTCAACGTTGAAATCCATGGTATTATCAAAACCATTTCTTTGAACAAGTCTTGGGTTTATAGTTTGAGGAGTGGTCAAGGAGTATATAGAGTGATCATTATCATTGTCATTCATATCGTAATCTTCAATACTACTCATGATATAATTATCTTCTTCTTCTTCACCAAAACTACTCTCGCTACTCAAATCATCCAAATCCATTTCCATGTCATCCAATTTATTGTGTAATTCAATGTCATCATCATCTTCTTCATCATCACTGAATGCTTCTTCCAAGTAAAAGTCACCAGTTTTGAATATATTTAATTCATTCGAATGTGGGAATGACTTGCTATTTATCTCCCATTGCAATAATTCGGGGAAAAATTGATGAGCAGCAGCTTGAGACACTGGATCGTAATACATATAATTGTCTTCAGAAACTAGCATGACATCATCTTCATAATCTTTAGAGTCTGATGATGTCAAATTGGAAGATTCTTTAGGGTGAATAATATCTTGAGGAGTAACTATATTACGCTGTTCCGTATTTTGTATTGTCCGTGACTGCTCATATCCATGTAACTCGTCAGGAAATGTGGAACTTGTAAATAGGTTAGGGTTAGCGTATGAGTTATAAATGTTGTTTGGATTGTTGTGTAATAAACGGTTTGTTTGTTGACGTCCATGAAAATCATGTGATTCTTGAGCAACTTGATTGTGTTGTTGAAAGTTCGAAGTATTATTGAGTTCCACTGATTCATCTATTTGATGTATTATCGATTCTTGAGAGCCTGAGTTATTCAAGTAAATATAGCTTGATATATCTTCTTGCTGACTCAAAGATGGCTGTTGTTGTTGTTGTTGTGTATCAGAATGAAAACTTGAAGTATTGAAAGGATGATGATGCGAAAGTTGTTGTTGAGCTTGTTGTGATTGATGTGGATGAGGTAATGAATAAAGTTCATCTTCCATGATATCTGTAAGAGTACGTTTCAAAGCAGAAGTCATTTTAATGTTCTTTAAACTGTGGAAGTATTTTGATGTGATGTGATGTGATGTGTCGGATTTATTTCTATAACTCGGGGCTGGTCTCAACAAGATTTTGTATCTATGGTTGGACAGGATAGCACGGGTATCTAAATGTAAGGTGTTTGTATAATATGTTTTAGATGGATTGAGACTACAAGTATCAATCAATACACCTTATGGTATGTTTGGTATAAAATAAATAAAACTAAATAAATAAATAAAAGAATATAGAAAAAAGAAGAATAAGAAAGTAATATAAAAGAGGAGAGAAATGAAACTCAAATGTGATTTGTTTTTTGTTGGTATTTGTAGCAGCTGGGCCCCGTTTCTTTTTTGCAGGGTGTGTTGTCAAATATATATATTATATAAGTTGGATTTGTCACCTGTGTGTGTGATGTTTTAAATTTACCGAGAATTTTAGTATGCAGTATGTATGTGGCGTGGCAGGGCAGTTTGAAACCGAGTCCTGACTCCTGACTGTGTCGCACGCCCCATGGCATGGCAATATGTGGCATGGCATGGCACGGCATGGACCTTGGTGGTGGTGGTGGTGGTGAAGTGATGATGATGATGTTTTGGAGTTAAGAGATATGGAAATATAAGGCTGTGTGTGAGGTGGGATTTTTAATTTTTGAATTTCTAAGCAGGTTTATTAATTATTATTATATTAATTAATATTGCTCTATTAATAATACTATTAAAATTAAATTTTATTAATTATTCTGTGCGTTCGTTCTGTGTGTAGGAGGTACGGTACGTTACGTTACCATTAATTATGTAATTATATATATATGTATTCTATAAGTTTGCTATCTAAATTCTAGTATTATATTATACTAATATTCTGGAGTTAAGGGACTCAAATTGAATGTCTTGTATAAAGGTTTCTTGTTTTTGTTTTTTTTGGGTCATTTATTAATAATTTATTCATGAGTACAAGCTGATAGACTATATACTAATATAGTATATATATATACTTACAGTTTATACCACTAAACTAGTTTAGCCTCTGATACGTACTGCCCTTCCATTCGATCCGTAATCATAAATCATATTTTATTATGGCCAAATTTCAAAAGCTGTGTCTCAATAATATATATTAAATTACTAATAGTCTACCATAAACGTAAGCCATAAATTAGTAAACATTGAAAAGTAAACACATATAGGCCTAAGCCATTAAACCCGTATAAAATCCTAGGCCCTAATCCATCATGTCCGTGCTGCCAGTGCCTGAATGCTGAATACTGAATGCCTCCACAGGTTTTCCCGGTAGGTAACACCGTAACAGAACAGGTTAGGTTACCAGTAACCACACTCAAGTCTCACATGACATACATAGGTTGGTTGGTTTGCTAATTGCTTAACAGTGCTGACTGCTGAGTGCACAGTGCACACCCTTCAGTTCAAATTTCAAACCCAGCTAATGTTTCAAGGCCGTTACCGTGGTCCGTGCGTGGAATTGGATCCTGATTCCTAAAGAAATGAACCCCGAAGGGCTTAGTAGGCCCAGGCCCAGGGCCAGGGCCGGGTGCCAACTATGCCACTGAGTCCTGACCAGTAGGTAGTAGGCCAGCACTAGCTATACTATAGGCTTGCTGGCATACAAGGCTGGCCCGTTCGTCGCTTACTAGACGAATGACTCATACAGCTCGCCTCTCTCACGATGGAAGATACTAGAAGAACAGCTGGCATTCCCTGGCAGAGCAGGAGATAACGATTTATAATTTAATGAAACAAGGGAAAACAATTCTGGTGGCTGAGCGTAATGACATAATCAAATAAGCTTACTTGCCACACATTTTAAAATGAGGCTGATGTGGTTTGACCATTTTTAACGAAATTTCAGAATTTCTTTCCAAGCACACACGCAGTACACGTGAAACTAAAAAAACAAACACGCCAAATCTATTGTTGAAATAACATATTTTAACCTTCTAAGTATCCCATTAATTTATATACATTGTCTGATCTTGTTATTGAAAGATAAAGATCACATTCTTGATAAATAAGAGTATGCCATCTGCTTTAGTGACTCAATCTGGCCATCCTGCCGAGAAATTATCCAATTTAATCGATGAAGAATATAAATCAATCTTGCTAAAGACTCCTTCTACTCTTATAATTGAGGATCCAATTTATGCCAATAGATTATTTGAACTAAGATCGAATCCTAAATATAGTTACATTGTTCAATGGCTGTATTTACTGAAACATACCATTAAGTTGGGTGATGCATTTGATGTTCAAACTTTTGAAGAAGAAATTTTAGGAATTGCAACTCCACTATTCATTAATAGTTTAAAGATTAAACTTGTTCAGTTCATTTCCAATTATAAAATTGTGGATGTTGATTACGAATTTGATGATAGTTTAAATGCTATATTACAAAATCAAGAAGATTCAGAGTATGTTGCATACAATAAACTTGATCTTGCCGGACAAATTGATATTATTCATCAATTAATTCAAATAGCAAACAACAAAAATCCTGATAATATGAGAAGAATCGTTGATAAATATGTCAAACCTCATGAAGATACTCGTGTCTTACCAGTCCATGAAACCGTTTCGGAGTTTTCAAGGGAAGAATATTTCATGTTAGAAGATTGTAGATTATATTTCAAAAAAATCGAATTCAAACAAACTCCTGTACCAAAATCAAGAAAAGAATATAAAAAAAAATTGGATCAAATATATGAGAGCTTCAATGAAATAGAACCAAAAATCGTCGAATGGAAATGTTTGACCGTTGGTATTTACGAATTTGATAAGTATTTATCCGAATTGAAAAGTAAAGCGGGTAAAAGAACTTCCTCAAACGAATATAAATTTTATAATGAATTAAAACTTTATGTTGACAAAGTTTTACAGCATGATCTTAAAAAGAGAAAGCAAGCCTTGGCAAGAAAACGAGAAATTCAAATGCAATCATTGATGGCAAACAGAAAGAAATCATCAAGATTAGAGGCTAAAGAACAACAAAGAAGAGAAGAAGAAGAAAAAAGAAGAGAAGAAGAAGAAAGATTACGTGAACATGCTGCTGAAATTAGAGCTGCCAAAAGACAAAAATTAAAAGAATCATTATATTCATCATCTCCATCTCCTTCACCTTCTGGATCATCTAGATCTGAAAGGGTTAGAAATAGATTGAATAATGGAGATCATGCGCTTATAAGTCCATTCAATATTAACTCTAATGACGAACCTGATAATTGGAAATTTGAATGCAGGTGTGGTGTTAAAGCAGATAATTATGATGATGGTCGCAAAATGATAAATTGTGAAAGTTGTTCTAGATGGCAACATTTTGACTGTCAATTGGAAGAAGTTAAAAATTCATTAGACAGTGATGATCAAGATTTCAAATTTAGATGCGAGTTTTGTAAAGATGATCAATCAACAACTGAGGATGTCAAAGGAGATGATGAAAGTGTAGTTGTCATCACTAAAGCCGAAAGTGAAAGTGAAAGTGAAAGTGAAAAGGTAAATGAAATTAAAACCATCATTTCTGATGGTGATGATCAAAGTATAGTTACTTTCAACGACACTGAGACTGAAATTGCACCATTGAACGATGTGAAACCAATTAATGCAGAAGCCGATCTGAGTTCATCAGTCAACACGATTATTGAACCTAAAGATGATCATTTAGATAAAGAAGTTATTGAGCTATTCAATGTTCAAGATGACATTCAAGAAGTAGATATAGAGAGTGTTCAATCATTGAAAGAAAGTAAGAAGGAGAGTCATGAAGAAAACAAGGAGATATATAATGTTGAAACAGTGGACAGTAGTAATCCAATAGAGACTGTTACTATTGAAACTAGAAATGATTAAAGATGGCTTTTTACTTTATATCGTCTAGTAAACAATTGCAATTTTAATAAATAATCATTTACGTTACTTATATAGTATATTATTCAAGGGGAAGGGGGATTCAGATTCAATTCAATCCTTTAATGTTAAATAGATAAGTAAATTGTCCTTTTATTATTAGAGGGGGAAAGAAAAAACACGTATATGATTTATCCTTCTTTGTTGGTTGCAAGTCACAAAGATAAGAAAGCAAATTGATAATAAGCAGTCATGTGTGTCTTATGTATATTTATATCTTGTTTGAACAATACTCAAGTGAGTTAGTTATTGTTATGCTCTTTGAGCACTTTTTATTCTTCGTTCATTCATTCCATAATAAATATAAGCAATCTAGTAAAAGAAAGGCGCAGTTTGTAAGTAGTAAATCAATTACCGATTGGTTAAAAGATACATACATACCATACAGGGCGGGAAAATTAATTTAACAACTGAACTGCAAATTTTAAAAATTTAATATGGTAATTAACATTATTTGAAAAACAACATTTCACAAGCTCGGTTATTTCGTTGAAATAAATAATTTAATACCCTAACCCCTAAATCCCAAAACGTTAAACCCGAAAATGACTCAACGCGTGAATTTCATCATATCATATCATATTATTTTCTTTTGTTGTAGTGATAATAATAATAGTAATATAAGACTACCACCCACTAGTAGTAATAGTACGTACATGAAGTGAATAATGCAACATTACTTAACTATTGTTGTTGTATTTCTGTTACAATAATAAGTATAAACTTTGAAGATGAACAATAAAATAAATGTGCACTTACCCACCTATCACCCCAAAATCACCTTGAACGCATAATGAGAGAAGCGGGTGTATTATGAAAAAGGCTAATTAATTTATGTGTTGCTGGGCTGGGTAGATTAGTTATTAGTAGTTACGTGTCTTTGTACTTTATAATATTTAAATTTTACACTTTAAAACTCTCGCTTGCATGTATGTCACTTGTCACTTAAATCCGAAAAACAGAAGAATTTTCAAAACTGAAAAAACACCCACAACCAAAATCTGAGATTAAATAAATAAATTATGTAATCTTGCTGCGCATACCTACCTATACGAGGTAGTGTTTAAACCAACAAGGCTGATTTTTTTTGTTTTCTTTGGTTGTTCATAAGCCTTCATATAAATAGTTGTTAAGTTAAGTGGCTCAGGGGAGGCGGAGGCTCAATGCACCACCTCGCTCCTTAGTGGACTTAAGCATCTGGGTTAGTGGACTTAGGATATTAACGCCGTGACTTAAGAAGTGGTGATCCGGGGATATCAATCCATTTTTTAGTAAAATTTATTAGTTGTTTAATCTGATAAATAAATAATAAGTAAGTAGTAATCTGATGTTTTCCAAAACAAATTTTAGTGATGATTTTTGATCCACTATATATATATAGTTGCTATATATAATTTAAGATTTTATATAACCTATATTATATAATTGTCCGATAGGCCTGTGCGTGAGTTTTTTTAATTCCGAATTCAACCATCTTATAGTTATTATAACACACACGTTCATCCTGATTCCATATGTGCGCTTACGGAGAATAACTAACTAACTAACTATAAGCATTAAGCCTTAAATTGTTTAATTCTTTTTTTTTTTTCAAATACGTGACAAGTTTTGGTGGGTTTACTTTACTTTACTTTACTTTACTCCACTTATTATTGTTATTCTAATCAAAAATACAATAAATTCTTCTATCTGATACATTATTTGTTGTTCTTCTCTCCTCCTCCTGCTCCTATTCTTTGTTAAAACCGATCCTTGTTGCCCGCTTGCTTGCTGAACAGTTTTTTCTTTATTATTAATTTACCACACACCTAACAAACTTTGAATTTCTGTTGCGCGCAGCACAGAACAAAGAGAAAAAGAAATTTTTCTTCTTGTCTCGTATTACATAATTATTTCATATTTTGTCTTTTTTAATTTGTGGGTGCACTATCAGATAGATTGTTGATTATAAATTATAAATATATGAGATGAGATTTCTTCTTGCCTTCTGGCCCACCTCCCTCTGATGTGGTGTTAAAAGTTTGAATTCCTTGTTTCGATTTTCTTCTTCTTCTTACTTCTTCTTCTTCTTTTTTCTCTTGTTCGTTATATATCTATATCCTATTCATTATCTTTGATTGACTAACAATCACGCATTACTAATTATTGGCCACTTTCATTTATATCAATCACTTATCTGCAATGAAAATTAAAAAAGCGGCGTTGGATAACCCCAAACAAATTGATCGGGCTTCAAAAAAATATAAATTAAAAGGAAAATCTGTGCCAGTTTCATGTTTGGAATGTAGAAGAAGAAAAATCAAGTGTGATAGGGGAAACAAGTGTAGATCTTGTGAAAAAAAAGGATTGGCATGTGAATATCCAGAAACATTTAGATCTATCAAAATTACAACCACACATTTTACAGTTGACAATATTGATAAAACCAGTGCTATTATTGATGTTGAATCCACAGGTGAAAAAGCGGCTGAAATACAGGTTCCAACTCCTATTCCAAAGCCAATACATACACTGATAACAACAACAGGCAACAACAGCAAGTTGTTTGGACCTTCTATTCAAGCTTCAACACAGAAATCTAATTATATTTCAAGACCTCTTATCACAGATTATACAGTTAAATATGCTATCACAGCAAGAATTGAACTCCCCCGCTTACTATCCAATGAAAAGGAAAATTTGGAATTATTCCGATTAATTATTGAGACATATTTCGCACATGCAAACAACCCATTTTATCATATTTCTAAAAACGATGTTTTGAAACAATTTAGTTCTATGACAAATGATTTCAAGTCGATGGAATTGGTAATGTTATTGTGTTCTATGGCTTTGATAGTTATAGAAGCTACACCTCATGTTATTTTCAAAAAATTTGCTGATTTTGATTCAAGAAATGAAACAGTGGCAAATCTTCTTTCTCATTTTAACGATTACAGACGTTTGACACAGAATTCAAAAGGAATTTTCAAATTACAAAGTTTATGTATACTTTCAGATTCAGCATATATTGATCAGGAATTTATTAGTCTTTTAGACTTGGACGTTTATTCTTACTTTTCCAAAAGTAAACATTACGTCGAGATATTCTCATGTTATGATTTGATGTATAATATGAGATGCTTGATAAATGAACGTCCCCCAATTTTATCTTCAAAGTCATTATCATATAAACCATGCGCTAAACATTCGGAGGCAGTTACTCATGAATTTGATATTGTCCATTTGGTTAAGACTACTACTGATTTGAAAGTCAATTTGAAAAAAGATGAATCTTTTGAATCTGATTTAACATTCAAAATACAAAAAGCTGAATCTGATTTGCTTCATTTATACAAACGTCAACAATCGAATAAAGAAGCTTACGACCCTTTTATTTCTCAAATTCTAGATACAATTCAATTTATAATTATTCTCCAATTTTGCAGTCTCAAATTGCGCTTGATTGAAAGACCGAATGACAATGTTTTCGAAGATTTTTACAAATTGTTAACTTACTGTGGTGATATACAAGCATTCGATCATTTTGAAGATAGTGAGGGATTTGCAAAAAAAGTTTATTTCAGAATGATTTTAAACGAATTACTTCAACAATTCAATTCTGTTTGTTTAACACCGATTACAATCAACTTGAATTGCATAAAGCTGATTTTGGGCAAATTCGAAAGTGCTACTACTTTTTATGATTTGGATAAGGATCTTTTAGAGTTAGTGAAAAAGAAAGTGTCCAATTTACTCAAACTCAAGGAAAAATTTATTGAGTCTGGAGCACCTATAGAATGTGCTAAGCATGAAACGCATTCTCTTGAAAAATTAAGAAGGTTCAATCAAGAAGAAGAACTTGAACAACAAGAACAAGAATCTTTATATAATGATTCATGCTCTTCTGCTCCTTCAACCGTTCCAAGCGACACACCAACATCACTTTCATCAAAACGGGACTCAGAAGTTCAAGTTGCTAATGATATTATTGATCTTGGCCTTGATTTGGATTTGTCTACTTTTTCTTTCCAATCACCTTTGACTTTAAATGATTCAGGTTTTGCTGAGAAGTCTAAATCAATTGCGTTATACAATATTGATTCCTATGCTGGTTCAAACGGAAAATATCAAAATTATAATGAATTGAGCAATCAAATTGGTTCTAATCTGAATATGACTTCAATATCTATACCATTTTCAAACATGGTTGATCCTGGAAACTTAATAGGTGATGAGTTTTCTGATCCTACAGATTCTAATACCGGAAGCGTGTCTTATTCCAACGATGAAATTACTCAGTGTCCTTCAACCAGAAATTCAACCAATTCGTCAATTTTCAGTCCTTCAAATGGAATCTCTGCCTTTGGTTTTCAATCTGACATCAATCAAGACTCACAACAAGTAGATTATGGCTTGTTTTCATCAAATAATGTTGGATGTTCAATTGGTGGAATAGATGCAGATGCAGATTGTCCTGTTTCTTCGCTTAACACCAATACGGGAATTGGTTCTGTCACTAGTGATTTCAAAATGTTTGGAAATAGTCTTGACTCCGGTTTACTTGTTGGTATTTTAGAACAATGAATCTCTTTTCATTAGTTTTTTAGTCGCCGTTTTAATGTATTTTATTTTTCTTTTATTTCAAGATTTTCGTTAATTACTCCGTGAAAATGTGGATTTTTCTCTTACTCGGCCTACTCTGTGTTTTTCCTTCCCACTCACTATTGATTGGTGATGGATTGCAATATTTGTGTTTCTCAATAATCTGTTGAAGATAAATACACTTATGGTTTTGATATTTATCAAGAGTGTTTTTTTTTTTTCTTTTTTTTTTCTGTTCGGTAGTATCAATATGCTTTTTTGACAGATGCTTGTTTATATGGTTTCCGTTTAGTTCTTAAAATAACTTGATGGTTTATTATGTTTGATCCTTTCTTTTTGCTCTTGTTTATACTAATATAAAGGATTATGACTCACTATTAAAGTGATTAATATGTATAAGATCATATTGCAGTGATAATCAAAGGATGTAGTATTTCAATGCCGGTCTTTACTCGAAATACCTAATTAAAGTACTAAAAAAATTACCGATCAAGATCTTTCATCATGGCAGAGGTCAAATATTATGTTGGGTGGTAGATGTATGATATGGCTAAAAGAAAAATGTAATTAAGCAGAATAACAGGTCAGGTTTTGAGAAAGTATGTAATAATTATAAAAGAATAGTAAAAGGTCAGTGACCATTTACGAGAAAAAAAAAATAGGCAAAACGATAATGACCCAAGCTAAAAGTGATAGTGAAAAAGAGCAATCGAACACATATAAAGAGGGCAGGAGTATGCCTCGATCGATCGAGAGAGGCACAAAAAACAAGCAAAATTGGATATACTCCCTTGATAGTTTGTGTGAGATGTAGTCAAGTTCATTGAGCAGATTAAAAGGGATTAATGAGGGATAGAATAAAAGAAGAAAACAAAACAGATAATAAATAAATGTGTGAAGAATAGTGAGTGGTATACAATGGTTAAGCTAAATAGACAAAAGCGGTAGGAAAAAAGGTAATCAGAAAAGAAGTTGAAAAATCAAATAATAAAAATAAAGGGAGAGCAAAAAGAAAGGTTTCTGTAATAAACTTAACGAGCACCAAAAGTTTTTTTCAAAAACCAAGTTTCACACATATACAGGCAAACACATAACAAAATCTTCCTCTTCTATCATCCTTTGAACCCCTTAGCTAGATCAATATCTTTTAGATCACCAACTTGAGCACCTTGTTTTCTACTTCTCAAAGGACTTCCCAATTCCACTTTATTAGGTGATTTATCATTATTACCTAATTGAGGTCTGGCGCCATTTACTGTTGAAGATGATTGCCCACCAAGAGGTGTTGAAAATTGTACATAATTCCATAGTGCTGGTGAAGAATTGATTGACGGATGAGATTGGGATGATGATGGGGGATCTAGTTTAGTAGTTCCGCGTTCTGGAGTGTATGCTTCAAGTGCACTGACTTGATATTTTTTTGGGCTTGTGGTGAAAGGTAATCCTTGTTTTAAGTTTAGAGCTTGGGAGTGAACATTTTCATTATTTGCTGTGGATCTTTCTTGTGACGAGTCACTTCTTTCAATTGTTGTTGGAGCAGTATTAACAAAATTGGAACGATAGTCAGGTAATCTCGATGGTTTTATAGGGGATGATAATTCACTTTTAATTACTGAATCAGATGATCCAGCTACTCCTGAGACAGATATATTATTTGTGGAAGACGAGTTACTGTTGGATAAGCCTGCTGCAGCTGTTATATAGTTTAAAGCATCGTGTGAATTCGCATTGTTGAGTTTATTTGGAGATCTGTGCGACTGTATTGCAGGTGGGACAGTTTGGGTAGATGGATTATCTGATAAAAATGAATGTTGTTGTTGATATTTATGCTGCTGTTGTGGTTGTGGTAGTGGTTGTGGCTGTGGCTGTGGTTGCTGTTGTTGTTGCTGCTGTTGTGCTTGATTTAGATGTTGCTCCTTTTGAGAATTGACTGGTATTGTATAACCATTTGTCTTTTGTTCAGGTATTCCATTTAAGGCTATATTTCCCTTAGTATCTGATTGGTTGTTAAAATTATTCAAAGATGACTTTATCTCATAAGATGGAACAACTGTAGGTTGAACTGGTGCAGATCCGGTCACATTTGCTATTGGAGCTCTGCCTGAGTCAGGTAGCGCCTTATTTTTGATCAAATGTAGTTGTAACTGTCTTGAAACGCTACTACCTCTTTTGATCTTATTCAAATTGCCTTCATCCCATTTCTTCAAAAACTCTTTTCTATATGATTCACTAATTTGCCATTTCATACCCTTCCCTGGTTCGTTGGGTTTCCTTGGAACTTTCTCAAACGCTTTATTTAAGGATAAGTTATGTCTAATAGAATTTTGCCATCCTTGTTTACTATGTCTATAGTAGGCATAATGGCTTCCTATCCAATCATAAATCTCAGCTAAAGAAAGAATTCCATGGGCATTTGATAGTATTGCTTGAGTGATCATTGTAGCATAAGAATATGGTGGTTTCAGATTCTTCGCCTCATCTTTGGAGTAATCTTGATCCCTACCAAAACCTTTCGGTAAAGAACCTGGTGAAGCATTCAAATCAGAATCATTTTTGTTATACATTTGAAACCCTTTAACATTATTATTAGCATGGAACTCGCCGGAATATATTCCAGTAGGTCCATCAAGCAATTCTGATCTACGTCTTTTGTTCTTAAGAGTCTGTAAGAAGATATTAGAGATAACAGGAACTGCATCAGGAAGGATAAACATCATTTGAGTTCCACCGATATCAATAATATTACCGGAATTCAAAACTGCAGGACCATTTCCATCAGATGTGGAGTTAACTCTGAGAGCATCGATCTTCAAACCATTTCTACCAAGAATAACTAATTCCCATTTTCTTGATTCAAGGTTATATGAAATAGAAGCATGTTTTCTAGAGACAACTTTGGAAGGGCCTAAATCAATATCCACTTTCTCTTCTTGTTTCCCTGGATTATGGGAGTCGGTGTTTCTTCCAATCAAAACTTCCAAGCTTTTGACATAAAAAGTCCAATCTTTTCCAGAAATCTTAGCATATGCTTGAACTTCATTGTTTAGATTTCTTTCGTTGCTGTAAATTTGGGAAACTGTGGTTGGAATATCTTCAGGTGGAACGGTTAAATTTTTTATCACCAAGTTGATTAGTTCGTTTGGATCATCATAGGGAAGCTATAGTAATGAAGTAGTTAAATATAAACCATATGTTAGTAATCGAGTTCATTATATTGGAACTACGCTGGACAGATAGTTATGGGGATATTGAAACTAATTGTTTATATATTTCAAAATGGAGCCAGCCACCGGTAGTTGTGCTGAATCTCAACATTAGAAATCAGAGATCAATTATAACAGATCATAGTAAAAAAAAACTTACATCTTCGTCGATATACCTCTTTTTATCTGTTGCCATCTTTCAATTAATAGTGATGAAATTGTAAAAGGACTGTCTCTATTATTTGTAGATCAAACGATGAGAGACAACTGAATAGATGCTAACACAAATTGAGCTAGAACTGTTTGAAATGTTAATGAAACGTAAATCGTATAGTATTGAAACAATATAAAATTGTGATGACCTGTTGGAATAGATTAAATTGAGTTAGTATGATATAGTGGTTTGTTTTTCTTTCGCTTTAGTTTGTTTATTTTTCTGTGTTTATTTTTTCCCTTTGTTTATTTACACTTGCAAAAGTCAACAGAGAGCCAGGTCCAAGCTAGCGCAGGTAAAATATTAGTGTGAGGGTGGCCGCTCGGAAATTTTAACTAAACCACTGAAACTTGATTTGGGACTTAAGTCTTGAAAAATGCTGACAATGACCGGGGGAACAAATATTTTTTTTTAGGAAGGGGAATGGGGGGGAGGGCGATGTTTTTTTGGTCCTGGGACTTTGAGAGGCTAGAATTTTTTAGGGGAAAATATCCCAGCAAGCCCGGGAAGATGCCAGGCCTGCGAGCTCTTAAAGTCTATGTCATAACCAAATTTGTCATAATGAAGTTTTGATATATATTATATATATTAAATATATATAGCTTTTCAGGAGATTACAATGTCGAATGGAGACATATTTTTAACAAATACAAGTTAGCTACTGTTTCAAGTTTAACCGTTCCAGGTTAATTATTAAATTTATTGAAAAAATATATAGCTCTATAGTGATAATTGATCAGATTCCACGCCTAAAACACGAATTATCACCTGCCACTCGCTATGACTCAGTGGTCACTAGTAGACTTTCACTAAGTTTCTAGAGAGTCCATCAGCGACCAAACGTAAAGTGATCTGCCAATATACCACTAATTAGTAATTACCACTGGGCAAGGATTGTACCTCTTTTGTAAGTTTCTATAGTATAGTGTAGTTGCTTGTTTATTGCCTCGGGGATGTATTATGTACTGCAACTGCAAGTAATTTAGTGCTGAGTGCACGCTATTATTATATTGGGGCTTTGTCTCCTAATTCTATCTGCGGTGTGTCCAACTTCAGAAGAGTGGTTAGTTTCAAAAATTGAAATTGCGATACCGCATTCGGAACTGGACCATATCCATATCCATGTCCCTTATTATTTGCCTTTCAGCTTTGCTAGTAGATACCAGTAACAATCAATATTTGTATTCCATATGAAACTGATGTCGTTTTTGATCAGGGTACGAATTTGATGATTTTGGTGATTTCATTACTTTATCGTGATCGCATTTTCACTATGCAGGTGGTTGACATAAACCTGTTTTGAACTAAAATTTGGTGGGTGAGATTTCCGTACCTGTACACAGTAATGTGAAGTGTGTTGCGTCTTTTACATGGAAACATCTTAAGAGGCGGAATTGTAAAATACACTATACAGCGACTTCCAACTGATAATTGTCTATATAGTATATAGTATATACATTATCAAACTGGAACCTTGTTTCTCAATCAAGTGGACTCACAAACGGGTCCTTTGAGTTTCTATTCTGGTCTTGTCTGGGGACACTAGATGCAGTTCCTTGCAAATCGAGGTCGACATCAAGTAAAAACTCTTCAGCATCGTCACTTTCACCGCCTGCAGAAGATTCACTATAGTCACTACCATTCTCACTTTCGCCATCGTCACCTAATAATTGTAATGGAATCCCTTTTTGTGCATTACTATGATTGATAACTTGTCGATGAGGAGAAAATGTTCTGCTTCCGTGATTGCTAATACTGAAGGGAACCGACTCTCTTTTACCACTCAAGTCTAACTTACCTTTTTGATGTTGCGCCGTTAGGAACTCGATATTTTCTTCGTCAGAGTCACCCATATCTGATTCCGATTCAGAGCTAGCCCCGGATTCAGAACCTAGTGGATCGTGTGAAGGTTTCAAAACTAGAGGACCAAATAAGTTAGAACTATGTAGGGTAGAAATATTACTTCCTGTGGAAACTTTGTTTCCAGAAGTTTGGCTATTGAAGAGAGACGACCCACGTCTAATTTTCTTGTTTGATGACTCATTATCTCCTTCCTCCTCTTCCTCTTCCTCTTCCTCTTCTTCAATCAAATCATGTTGAATGCCAGAGATGAAACCTGATTTGTTATTGGCTGTCCGATTACCATAATTATGCAGATGGTTGATATCCGGAGCTTGACGTCCTTCGGGATATTCTTGCAATTCGGTGTCATAATCATAGGTATCTTCCTCAACATTAACTAATATAGGCACCCCTCCTCTAATTGCCACATTACCACCATGTATACTCGCACTTTCTAAATCACTTAGGTAGGTCTCTTTTGAATATATACTCATTGCTTTATTACTACTTCTAGACATAGATCCAGATACAGCTTGCCGACTAGAGATTAATCTCGGATTATTATTTCTAATCGTCACACCTGGAATATATGTGACATTGATGACGTTCGAAGCTTTCGTAAATACAGAATTAGCGACTGTTGTCAACGTCCCTTGGGACAATCTTCTGGACTTCATATCAGATTCGTTGTTATTATCAATGAATGATTCCTTGTCGTCTTCATCATTATCATAATAATAGAAAAATCCGTGCGGGTACTTCTTCTTGTACCATTTCTTGTAGAGGAAGTAAAATAATATAGCTAATAATATAAAACCAGCAGCTGCAACACCTCCTGCAATGCCGCCAATTTTTGCAGAATTGTTTGAGCTTTCTTCTGTTCCTGATGAATCAGATGAACTCCCTGATGGTGTATCCAACGTTGTAGTCAAATTGGCACAGTAAGTCGTAGGACATAGTTCACATGTTTGAAGGGTCAGAGCACATTCTTCACCGTCCCCACAAGCAGGGCAAGTAGGGACCGTCGTACACTGAACACAACCATCACTTTCTTCGTCCTTTTGGGTGGATCGGCGGAAAATCACCTTTTCGAGTTCCGTTCCTTTGTACAAATGCACCATACCTGTAGTAGTATTGAGTTACCTGTGAGCTAGTACTATGTATATAATATCCTTCTCCCTCAAGAAAAAGAAACTGCCTTGATGTTAATGAAGATGTTGATGAACAACTCTGAATAATCTAAAGAGTGTGCCGGGTTTCGATTATCTCAGCCCGTGAGAACGTAGTGGGATCTGTAATCTTGCTAATGAATGTATTCCTCTTTTTCGTTTAGGAGAGAATAAAATGAATGAGCAAAGGAGTACATTAATTCCAATCCAAGATCTAGTAAATTATTGAGTGGAGTATTATTTTTGTACTCGATATCCTATAAGTTTATATATGCATGTCTTTTTGAATGTTCCCCTGAAACAAATTACATCATCAGAAATTAAAATGGCATTTCATAATTTTTGATAGAATGTTAGCGCGCGTTGATTTTGGGGCCTGAACCATGGCCAGGAGCCTCCCTCCTCCTTTTGGCGGCAACTTAGTCTGCTTGAAAAACAGAAACGGCTTCTGCTCCAATGGAAGTTGGGATAACATGGTCTGATGTTTTAAAGGAAGGGTTTGCCCTGGATCAATTAGATTGTAAATAAGATTATTGATAACAACAAGCTTTCAACTTGTATTTATTTTCACACACCCACAATGTATTTTATAGATCAATCATGATATACTGAATCTCGAACAGGAGCGGATTTTGCAATGTAAGAACAGTGGAATATCAAATTTGTTGTTACCAAATGGAGTATTCTTTTAGTATTATAAGTCAGCCGATTAAGCACGATCAGTTTTACCCTGAATATTCGTAGGTTTGAGAGTCTCAATGAGCAGCCTCTTACTAATCTAAAGGGGAACAAACTTTGCGGGATCAACTGTTTTTATGGAATAAAACTTTCCTTGTACTTATCTGATTTGTTATTTCGTGGTGAATAAACAACGTTTAAGTCAGAAAACATTTTACAAGTCTACAGGAGATTTTCAAAGTAGAATCCATCCAACGAACAATAATTAAAAAAAATCATTATGTTCAATTTTCTTATTAAAAT
The DNA here is from genome assembly GCA_030579435.1 of Ogataea nitratoaversa. NCBI lineage: Eukaryota > Fungi > Ascomycota > Pichiomycetes > Pichiales > Pichiaceae > Ogataea > Ogataea nitratoaversa. The sequence goes on from JAKTQZ010000026.1 coordinate 38,651, forward strand.
TGAGCGTCTATTATTTTGCAGATATTACATCAGAATTATATCAGAGAGTTTAAGATATTATGTCAGAAATATAAAATGAATATAAATCTTGAAGTAGAATATATTAAAGTTACCCGCCTGTTGTTAACAGCCTCCGGCGTGTGAGAGACACCTGTGCACCGTCAAAGTCTCGAAAAAAGAACAACACACCAAATCAGGGAGAAGGAAGGAATCAGATTTCAACTTGATCGCTCCATCTCAAAACCATTGTTTGAACTTGAATATGAATAATGTTCAACAAGTAGTACGAGAAGAAGGGTAAACTAAAATCAATCTTTAAACTGCATCGATTGAAATCCAATTCCACGTTTATGTTTCTCTGTTCGTGCATTTAGGATTTATCTGTCTATACTTTCTTTAGTTATTTCTACTTCAATTGTTCAAGGGTTTTGTTTTACTCCTTTTCATTTCTTCAATTGATTCTATCTTCATAGACAATATTGATATTACCCATAGATTATTAAAAATTTTCTGATATTATTGGTTGCTTGTTAGTTGTTGATATTTAACTTCGTTTCTTATTTATTGTTTCCAATTCATATAAGTAGATCATAATATCAACGAAACAGAAATGGCTGATATTTATGAAATTGAAGACATCGATGGTGTCCGTTTCAATTGGAATGCATTTCCTGTCACCAGACAAGAGGCTGAAAACATGGCCACACCAGTGGGTTGTTTGTATACTCCGTTATTACCAAGAGAAGATTTGCCACTGGCCAATTATGAACCTCAGGTGTGCAGAAAATGTAGAGCTGTCTTGAATGTGTTTTCACAGATTGATTTGAGCTCTAAGACATGGACGTGTACCTGCTGTAACTCCAGAAGTCCTTTGCCTACTCATTATCACAATATTTCTACCGATAACTTGCCAATTGAGTTGACCCCGCAAGCATCCACAATTGAATATGTTATGTCCAAACCCCCACCGCCACCACCTCCTGTTTTCCTGTATGTGATTGATTTATGTCAAGAACCGGAAGATATGCAAGCATTAAAGGATTCACTCACCACATCATTATCATTACACCCACCTGGATCCCTAATTGGATTGATCACTTTTGACTCAGTTGTTAATGTTCATGAGCTGAATTTTGATTTTTGTTTTAAGAAATACGTTTTCAGTGGTGGCAAAGAGTATGAATCACTTGAGGTCCAAAAACAATTAGGTATTACCGGAAATGGCTCAAAAAGTTGGATCCAACAATTCAATGACGGTGGAACTATCAATAAATTCCTTCTACCTTTAAGTAATCCTGATTCTGAACTCAAGATCATTAAAACGATTGAATCTTTGGAAGTCTCCAAATGGACTGTGGAACCGGGCCGTAGAGCTATAAGAGTCACTGGTTCTGCATTGAGTGTTGCTTCATCTTTGATAGAAGGTGCATGTGCCCAATGTGCTGCTAAAATTACCTTGTTTGCAGGTGGCCCATGTACTTATGGTCCTGGTACTATTGTTGGTAACGAATTGAAAGAACCAATCAGATCGCATAGTGATATTGATAAAGGTACAGCCAAACATTATAAGAGTGCTTTGGCATTCTACAAAAAAATTGCAGCTAAAGCTGCCGGTATCAAAAATGGTGCAAAGGATAAATTTTTCGACCCAATTTCCACAAGTAAATTCAGTGTTGATATTTTTGCTGGTTGTTATGATCAAACAGGTGTTTATGAAATGAGATCATTGAGTAATCAAACTGGTGGTGTGATGGTTGTCACAGACTCTTTCCAAACTTCTATTTTCAAGAACTCCTATTTTGCGGGCTTCAATAAAGATGATGAAGGCTATCCATTCACATACTTTGATGGTTCCTTAGAGGTTTTCACCTCACAGCGACTAAAAGTTGCTGGTGTTATTGGTCTGGTCACTTCCTTGAAACAAGAAGGTTCAAATGTTGCTGATGTTGAAGTTGGCCATGGTTTCACTAACAAGTGGGTTTTACCTTCCGTCTCACCAAGACATACTTATGGTGTCTTTTTTGATATGCAAACTTTAGGTGCTGGTGATCAACGGGAATCATCTGTTCCTGAGGTCCATATACAGTTCCAGACCGCGTACAGACATACAAATGGATCAACGAGATTAAGAGTGACCACATTAAGTAGATTGACATCTAATTCGACAGATCTGGCCAATACATTTGATCAAGAGGCCGCTGCTGTTTTATACGCAAGGTTAATTGTTCATAAATTGGAGAATGGTGGTGAATATTCAGACTTATTAAGGTGGATCGATAAGTCACTTGTCAAACTTTGTACCATATTCGGTGATTATTCAAAAAATGATACTAATTCATTTAGATTATCTAATAAATTTTCATTGTTACCACAATTCATTTATCATTTGAGAAGATCACAATTTTTACAAGTTTTCAATTGTTCTCCAGATGAAACTGCTTTTTATCATCATACGCTATTAAGAACAGATGTTAGAGATTCCTTAGTTATGATACAGCCAACATTAGTTAGATTCATGGCTGATGGTTCTGAACCTGAACCTGTGTTACTAGATTCAGCATCTTTGAAACCTGATGCTGTCTTGTTATTAGATGCATTTTTCTATACTGTTATCTACTTTGGTCATGTTGCTGCTGAATGGAGAGATAAGAATTACCCAAGAGACGAATATCCTGGTGTTTACGATATGATTGAAAAATCAAGAGAAGAAGCTGCTGATTTGATTACCGATAGATTCCCATTGCCTAGATATGTCACCTGTGATGAAGGTAAATCACAGGCCAGATTTTTATACTCAAAGTTGAATCCATCTGAAAATGATAATAACATCCCACAAGGAGGTGCGATGGGTGGATATGTTGCTGATAATACTGACCCAGGTAATGCTGTTGTTCATACCGAAGATGTGAGTTTAAAAACCTTCTTCCAACATTTGGCTAAATTAGTGGTCAACAATTCCTCATAGATGTAATATAAAATTTGTTGTTATGTTTAGTGCTTTATAGTATTACTTATATTTAATTGTGCTGAAATATGCAGCGTGTAGTACTGTGTTATCATAATTTGTTTGTTTGCCATCTTGCTTCTCTTTCAATAATGTAACCATCCCCTTTTTTTGCCCATTTTCCAAATCTCAACAAAAGTTTGTCATATACTCAATGACTACTGAACGCATACTTTGTAGATTCTGTAAATTTGTTCCATTCGGTGATTAAATCAAGTGAATTGCAATTTTACAGAGCAGAAGATAGCAGTTCTATACAAAGAAGGCACTAAAAAGATTGTATTGAATATGTGGCTGGGGGATCGTAGAGGGGTAATGGCTGTAGGAGGGCGGGAGGAAGAGGTGAAATCTATGCCATTTTGGTAGCCAGTATCTGGATCCCGATTCGAATGTTTGGCTACACTTTATTCCCCATCCAAAAAAATTAGAATGCTCACAAATACGAAATCATACAATTTAGATTCAAAGAGTTGAAGTTGGAGACTTCTTGATAGAATAGAATGCTTAGGTATTGAAATGATAAGGTGCTTATTTATCGTAAATTGTAGAACTACTCATAATTTCCTAGCTGTATAAACCCGAGAAACCAACTATTCAATTCCAAACAAAAAGAGATTCACCTTTTTCAAAATGAACTCCATGTCCAATCACTAGGAACCTTTCCTGTGTCGGAATTCAATCTCTCTCTAGTACTCCCTGTACGCTCATTCACCGAATCATCATTTGTACCCATATTCTGTATTAGACCAAAAAACCGACTATCTCCAATTTCATAATCTTCTCCATCTTGCAGAAAGGCCAGCCACTGTTGATAACACCCCTGGCATACTTTAGCAAATGTGCAGTAATTATCGTCGTACATATGGGTCGTCTGTTCGTCTGTATCAGTTGGACGAATCTCAACATTGTTGTTCTGTGACTTTGTGAGCTCGTGATGATGATGTTCAAATCTACGAGGTTTTTCAAATTTCGCTAATAGGTTGAGATTTGCTCTGTTTTGTAAACAACCATGACAGAAAATGAGTCCACAGTGGCGGCAATGGTGTTTTCTTTTCAAGAATGAAAACTTTGAATCGCATCCCGTGCATTTAGCAACAGAGGAATTTGGTTTCCAATGAGAATGTGATGGCTCTATACCACCTGTTCCTGAAATTAGTCCGGAGTTAGATAACGTAGAGTAAATGTTTTCACCACCAGGTAAACTATTGATGGAATTTTGTTCTGATCTAGATTGTGACAAAGGATGTGTAAAATGTGAGGCCTTGGCACTTAAAGTTGGAGAAGCAAGATTTATATTCTTGAGTAGCTTTTGAGTAACATTGATTGTCTTTTCGGACGCCGTTGGGGAGGAGTCAACAAGTTGCTGTTCATCAGTGGTTAAATTTTCTTGTGAGACAGATGCAGAAGCTGGGGGTGTTGTACCTGTTGAAGAGGTATTTGTCTGTGTTATAGAGGTATTTGTATCATTAGTGGATGTAGTGGACACAATTGACAATTTTTTAGATAGAGATGCTCTTGATTTGTTACTCGAATGAATATTGCTATTGTTTGTATTTGACAACGTATTAACAGTATTATTTCCTTGGATTTTAAGCAAGGCGGATTGGCTGCTATTATTGAAATTATCTTTCAAGTTTGCAATCGAAGGTTTTAGAACGTATTCATTGTCATTAGGTGGGCGCAATACAGGGGGTATATAATCTGGAAGTTTTGTAGGTTCGTTAATTTGTTTCAAGACTGAAATCCCATCAATGTGTTGACCTCTTGAGCTCACATGATGTAATGATAAATCGTCATGAGAGATTCTTTTACTAAGTGCTGGCTTAGATTGTCTTTTGTAAAGTATGGTGGTCGCAGACGAATTGTCTCTTTGTTTAGATATTGATTCTGACTCTAATGCTGTTGATGCAGATGTTATTGTTGTTGATGCAACTGTAGTTTCAGTTGTTGTAGTGACTTGATCTTCCGATGAGTTGCTACGATGCGACTTTTGTGTTTGATATTGGTATTGATATGGTTGGCCTAAAAACTTGAAATTTGTTGGAGATGCTTCAGAATCGACCGAAAGCTTTCTCCTTGATTTTGTTAGATCATAGTTTGCGGGTCTATAATCTGTTTTAAATTGCTTATTTTCATTTTCATCAAGGCTGTCAAGGGTATTAATGGATGTTTTAGATTTGTTGGTATTGATTGATGTGATAGAATTTGAGTTTCTACTTCTAACTCCTTGAGTATTTTGTTGTCGAGTAGGTGGGGTTATGGTTGAGGTAGCGGTTGGAGAAGAAGATGATGATTTGTTGCTGTGATGAGAATTCTCTTTGAAAACATTAACTAGCGACACTCGAGGGGCTCTAATTTTTTCATCGTAATTATATTCAAAATTCAAATCATCAATAAGATCATCCGGTGGTTCATCTTTATCTTTCAAAACCCCTTTATATTTTGAATAAAATTTATGATGATCTGAATCATGATCAACTTCATCATACTGTTGAGGTGGATAATTATGTATTATGGCGATCTGAGAAGGATGAGAACTAAAACTTTTATCTAGTATTTGCTTTTTTGAAAATGAGAAAACTCCATTATCAAAATCAGCAGCATGATCTTCTATGATTTGATTATCCTCTTCTTGTTTCTTATCTTTGGAATGACTTCGTTCATCCATTGCTTCGGTCATACTCTTGAAATTTTTGAAAAACTTTTTAAAAAATCAATTATGAATGTTTTAGACTGAAAGTAAAAGCTATGTTATAGGATAAGTCTGTCCATGAAAGTGTCAGTTGGTATAAACAATAAACTAGGGGGAGGGGGGGGCGAACTCGACTGGTGGAACTATTAATTCCGGATTTGATAATAATAACTTCAGACTGAAGAAGGTTGGTTATCAAACGTAATCTATGCTATATGGAAACTGCTTTTGTTGACAGTGAGCTTATAAAAGAGAGTTCTTTTTTCCGTTAAGTTACAAAATCAAACTACAAACTACAAACTACAAACATTAAAGAAGGTGAAAGTTCGAAGCCAACTAACTTCAAATCTCAAACCAGTCAAGTTGAAGTTCTAAGTACTCAATCCCATCGATAGTTCATTATCTATTATCTATGACATATGTACATATCCAAAGATTGTAAATTGTAAGCGTACATACATAAATTAATATTTACTTACTTACATACATACATACATACATACATTTTATTTTGAGTTAGCTAATCCAGCGCAGAAGTTCCTGTTACCTGTAGGCTTTAATTAAACTATGTACGTTGTGCTGTGCTGTGCTGTGCAGCGCGAACGATAAGATATAGAGATATATTGTTACATATATATTAGTATTTAGAACTCACCCGGGAACCCTCCCCCCCTAGCTGGGCCAGAGGCCCTGGTAAAATAATTCATTACAAAATCATATATGTTGTATCTTGCCCGTGAAGTGGTAGGTGGTGCCTGGTTTTATTACTGATATTAGCAGCGGCAACTTAGTTCGACTAGAGGTAGTTGGGAAACTTGGCAAAATGAATTCAATGTACTATGGTAAAATTAGGTTACAAAAGGTAACTTATTATTTGGGCGGCAAGCTGCCTAAATAAGTGGGATCGCCTGGTGAATTTGAAAAAAACAATCCTGGTAATGATTTCCCGTTGATTTAGTTTGTGTTGATAAATTACCGAACCCGTGAATAACTTGTTTAGTTGTCTAAGCAACAGAGTGCCAGTGAGCCCCTTTAACTTTGAGTATAACTGTAGCGCGAGATATCATTGGCCCATAACTGCATATAATTTCTCTTATCAGTAGCTGCAGAAATTAGTTATTGTGTGTTGCACTTCCTTAATCTTAATGTTTTTTAATTTTTCTTTTTTAAACAAATGATATACCAGGAGTTAGATAATTAGCAGGTACAAAAAGCCAAGGGCCAATCAATTAATACCTATAGCTCCCCCAATTCATGGCCCCATAATTTAGTTGTAATTATATATTAGTCATTAGAGTAGATCCATAGCTAACTCTATTAGAGCTCTTCCTGGCATCTGGCAGGCATCTGGCAGGCATCATCTAGTACAGGGCCCAGGCTGCTGCTCAACAGACAATTGACAGATTGATTCAATTTCACTTACCGATATACTCCCTCAAGCATAGCATAATCTTATAAGCTTGATAATTACTGCTGCTACATATTACAAATTAAAATTGTGTTGTATGTCTGTCACAAGCTCACTCCTCTTTACTTAAGTATTATAGTAGTATAGGCAGGCACCTTGCCACTTGTTCTTGGTGTCTTCATGGCATGCAAGTTGCACGCTTTTAGTCTCTACTAAGATTCGTCAGAAACATTTGATATAATATGGGCATGTGCAGCAGCTAGCTAAGCTTCAATTAAGACGTCACTTTGCGTCTGTCATGTGATGGCATTAAGGTGTCTTGGGCTTTTTTTTTGACCCTTATGAAACTTTAAGTTGACCAATCACAGGTGAGAAGTACTTTGTAGGTTTGGGATTCTTTGATATACAATATATAATATATCATATAATAATATAGTTAAAATAAAAAAAAGCACTGGATCGTTGGAGCAAAAGTGATGTATTTTCCCTTAATTTATTGTGTGTGGCGTTATGTAAGCACATATTAACTTGGCTGTACGTGATTACTATAATCTAAGAATTAATACACCCATTCTTGAAGTGGCACTCATAAGTATATATATATTCAGTAGTAAGTTAAGTAGAATTTAAGTATTAAAGAATATTTTGAAAGAACAATCATTTATAACAATATTTTTGGTTCTTTACTGCAAAAGAGGAAGCAGTCTCAGTTGTCAAATATATATATTTTTCGTGGCTAAAACATGACTTATATCAAGTCAGTTTGGGAAGAACAAAGGTTGATGAACCATTTCTCGGTTGGTATATCAACATTATGAATCAAGCAATCACGGAATTTTGGGCGCCAAAACAGGAATTTTATACATGATCATTTTTAAGATGTGAATGTTTCGATTTCGGACTATATAAATTTTTCAATCAAGTAGATATGCTTAATCATCGGATTAATTAATTATATTGATAAATCAAGAGATAAAGAGATGTGTGATGATGATATGGCTTATTAACAATTTTCACATATTCTTACATTATAATATATTCTACAAACATTTATTAAAATAACTAAATAAATCTAGATTAAGTGTCATAGTCCAAACAGCAAACAATTTAAGTCGTCTATAGCTGTGTTAAAATTATAATTAAGTTTGATACTGACCCGTTTTATTTTACTATGTAAATATATAAGGAATAATATATGAGGCCAATATCAAATCGCGTTGCACATTGAAAGCTAGTAAGGCTGTGCTATCGAAATAAATTTAATATATTAATAAATGATTCCGTTTAAACTGGTGGTGGTGGTGGTGGTGGTTCACTCAATTCTCCCATTTTATCACAGAAGCCAGCTAACCATAATAGTTGATCTTAGATAACATTACATAAAATGTACTGGTAGAAATACGGAATAATGTACGTGTCAAAAAAAAACACAAAAAAAACTGACACACACAAAGACATATAGTGACTGACATTAATATATTTTTTGTGAAACGTCATAATTGAAAACTTTCGAGGAACGGAATTTCAATGTCCAAAAAGGAAACTTTTTACCATTTTTTAAAAGCTTTGCGATAAGATATTTCATGTGGGCACTATCTGATTTACTTTGGTGTGAATTCGGTTATAGATATACGGTTATAACTTGTTATTGATGCATCAGGTAAAAAAAAAAACCTGGAGTTTGCATGATGACACTATAATTGAAAGAGCTTATTGCAGCCTAATTATTATTCGTTTAGGTGATCTAACATGCATATGGCTCTCTGGCTTTTAATAGATAAATAGATAGATAGATAGATAGATGGATAAGAATATGTGTGTCAATCTATAACTTATAAATCAGGGGACCCTTTGTTATACTCAATTGATTTGATTCGGTTAAATATTATTGGCCATAATAAATGCCTTAGAAGTTAGTGCAAAATTGCTCTCTATATTGGTCTGGATAAAATTTCCCAAGAAGTTAAAAAAATAATATCAGTAGGATCATACATGTCTTTGATAGTTATAGATATGAGAAAACTATCAAGAGGAGAGGCAATAGTTTTTAATTGATATACATTTTTTGTTTAATCATTTTTGTATTCTATTTTATCTTAATCTATGTTTCCATTCAAAAACAGGCTCTCGAGAGCTATAACACAAAAAAAAAAGAAAAAAAAAAACGCCTGAGAAAGATCAAAAATTAATTGGCAAATTGCCCAGACAAAAAAAAAAAAAAAAATACCATCAGGCCGGTATATATATGCAATATTTAGAAAACCGTTATTAGATACATGTATAGTGATCCTCCTCGAGCGATCACGGAAACATTAACATGACCTTCTTTATTCAATTATATTCAATTATTATTATTAACATCATCTTCATATATTTCAAATTAATTAAATAATACAGCTCACCCCCTCTGCCTCCCCCCGTAAATAATCATCTTTAACTGCTTATCGGCTCCTGTGACCTGTGACCTGTGGCTTGCTACCTGCGCCGTGCGGCCTACCACCACCACCATCACCCGGTCCCACCGGGGCTACTAACTGTGCCCAGAATCCAGATAAGGATGTTTTTGGGGGGTAGCAGTGTACTCGCTCTTTTATTATGAGAACAACTCTAGATTTTCCCTTTGTAATTAGCATTAATCTATCTCAAAAGATAATTTGCCAATTACTTTACTTAACTCCAAAAGAATTGCCCGGAAGATTTCTTGGAATCCCTCGCATACATATTACATATGCATAATATTTGTAGGTAGCAGAGATATCAGAGATCCCAGTAATTATTTTATTGTGTTGGAGGTTTTTTTGTTTTTTTCTTCTTCAAGGAAATTGTCTGATTTGTTATCTGAATAATAATCTTTTTTTTGACTTCAATTTCAATTTTCAATTTCAATTTCAATTTCAATTTCAAATTAGCAAATCATATGCATATTTTATTATTGTAATGCACAATATTTCCTTTTTCATATATTTTTCTTTGTGAATAATGAATCATATTGTTCAATTGATTATATATAAGGATGGTTATTTTTCCAAAAAAAAAGTTTCCAGAGTCGTATATATATATTTCAATCTCTCATTGTATCGAATAAGTTTCAAATTTACTTAATTTTTCTTTTTGTTTTGGCAATAAAAAGAAGTAACAATCATTCATACAACATATACAATAACAAATACCTTCCCCCCCCCCCTTATCTTACTTAAAGAAACATGAAATCCGAAGATTATGAAGCTCAAAATATACGTACTGTGATGTCACCAAATGGTATTCCACTTGATGCTGATGCTGCAGAATTAGCTCAATTAGGTTATAAACAAGAATTTAAAAGAGAATATGGTATGCTTTCAACATTCTCATTTGCTCTTTCAATCTCTGGGTTGATGGGTACTATTGCAATCACTTATTTATATCCATTATGGGCAGGTGGTCCAGCTGCTGCAGTTTGGTGTTGGTTTGTTGGTGCAATTGGTTGTTTATGTATTGCTTGGTCTGTTGCTGAAATTACAAGTTGTTTCCCAACTTCTGGTGGTATGTATTATGTTTTAACTCATGTTGTTCCAAAACCTTGGGTCCCACTTTTATGTTGGATTGATGGTTGGTTATATTTAACAGGTGCTTTAACAGGTACTTGTTCAACAGATTTTGGTGCTGCTACATTATTATTACAAACAGTTGCTATGCATACTGATTATGAATATGTTCCAAGTCGTGGACATATTACTGCTGTTGCAATTTTAATCATGATTACTCATGGTTTAATCAATTCTTTACCTGGTTCCGTCTTATCAAGTGTCACCAAATATTATTGTATCATCAATATTGGTTCCACAATTGCATTAATTATCACCATGTTGGTTAAATGTCCAGATATCAATACTAGAACTTATACATTCACTAAAGTTATAAATGAAACAGGTTGGAGTGCAGATGGTTGGTCTTTCTTGTTTGGGTTCTTGAATGTTTCTTGGGTCATGACTTGTTACGATGCCACTTCAAGAATGTCTGAAGAAGTTCATGATTCTGCTTTTAAAACACCATTGGCCATTGCTGCTGCTTTAACTACAACTGCAGTTTTAGGTTGGATCTTAGTCATTGTTTTCACTTTATGCATGAGTGATGATTTAGATTCTATCTTAGCTGGTACTTCAGGTCAACCAATTGTTGAAATTTTCCAATACTCAATGGGAAAGACAGCTGCTACTGCATATTTGGCAATCTGTTTCATCATTTTATGGTTCTGTGGTGCAGTTGCTGTTTGTTACGTTTCAAGATCAGTTTGGTCATTCTCAAGAGATGGTGCTGTTCCATTCTCCAAGTTCTTTTACCATTTAAATCCTGTTACAGGTGCTCCAATTAGATCAGTTTGGTTAATTATAGTTTTAATTTCCTTATTATGTCTCATTAATTTAGGTTCAACAGTTGCTATGAATGCAATTTTTTCAGCATGTGCCATTGCTACTGATTGGTCATATATTATTGTTATTGCCGCATTTGCATTGAACGCCAAAAAAATGGGTATTGAAAGAGGTCCATTCCATATGGGTTTCCTTTCCAAATACGTCATGTTTTATTCATGTGTTTGGACTGTTTTTGTTTCCATTGTTTTCGTCTTCCCTAATTATATGCCAGTTGACAAGGAAAATATGAACTATACTGTTGTTATCTTAGGGTTTGTTTTCATTGGAGCAGGTTGTTGGTACTACTTTGATGCTAAGCACTGGTATAAAGGTCCAGTCGCTAATGTTGATGATGAATATGGTGTTATCATTGAGGCTATCACCCCATTAAGAACGCATAACTCTCGTCTAAGTAATAGGGTCAATAATGAGAAGAATGACAGCAGTCTTGGATCTGTTGTCGTTGAATAAGTTAGTATCTTTTTTACTACTCAATTTATATAATATATATATATATTTTAGACTAGCATGGTGTACTTTCTCCTCTTCTCCCCTTTTTTGGCGCTTCAATTCTATAATTTGTTTTGGTTTCGAACTTTCCTTCATGTATATACATATAGAGAACATACATGCGTTTCTTACATCTTGATAAAGCTTTTTTTTTCCCTAGGTATAGAGACATGGACCATGATTCAGATTCACATATAGTTTCATATTCCGACCATCATTGTAAATAAAATTTGTTTGAATAGAAAACATTCAAGACTGATTAGCCGCTCATCTGCATTGCCAATACTGAGAATTGTGTCAATAGTGTGAACTGAACTCCAAGCTGCGAGCGCACCATTTTTCTGGTCCGACAAATTCGATCAGGTATATGAAGGAATTTGATATCAAGAGATCATCAGTAATCAAGTTCTCGAAACTTGTGAGACCCCAAAAAAGACACAAACAGGAAAACAATAATAGTTAGAGAATCAGCTTAAATTCATATAAACAGATTGCAACTTCCATTGAAAATGAGTGATAGTATCTTTTCTGACACAACAACTTCTCTTTCAGAGTCTGTTCCATCAGGCAAGAACTTCATAATTACATTTTTAATCTCTATAGCTGTGTTAATTATAACCTCTATAATTTACCATAGAAAGTCCATCTTCAATCATATTGAACCAACATATTTAATACTTGGGCCGAAAAATAGTGGGAAAACCAACCTTTTTGAACTTTTAACCAGTGATGAAAAAAAATTGCCAGCCTTAACTGTTAGTTCAATGGAACCAAACTATGGTAAAATTAGACTCGGTTCAGCTAAAACTGATGTTTATAGAGTTATTGATTTTCCTGGAAACGAAAAGTTAAAAAGCTTACATCTATTTCCATTCTTGAAAGACGGGGCGAATTTGTACAATTTGAAAGGTATCATATATTTGATTGATTCCGCACAATTTAATTCTGAATATTGTACTCAAGTTGCAAGAGATTTGATTTCTTTGTTTCCTATTACTGAATCTATTCCAAATGGAGTGGATTTTGCCATTTTTTGCAACAAGTCTGATTTCTTCACCAGTAAAAAAGCTGCCAAAATTAGAGACTTACTATCCTTAGAATTAACTAAATTGTACAACTTGGGATTGAAAAGCTTGAATCAAATTGGACCAAGTGGGATTACCGGTGGTGGTGATGAAGATAATGAAGGAGATGAAAGTGCATTAAAAGAGAGTTTAGTCACTAGTTTTGAAAATGGTGAATTTAAATTCGAGCTATTAGAAGGGAATGTAGATTTCATAGAGGGAAACTTGTTCAAAGGGAATTTAGAAGGATTGTTTGGATGGATTAATGAAAAAGCATTCAACTGATGTTTTCATAGATCTTATACTGTATATTATAATAATAACTGTCAACGTCTAAGAATCACGTACATTGACAATCAAGAGTTGTAAATGTCAGGGCTGTGTCGTAATATATAAATAATTATATGAGTAGATCAAAGATAATCAAAGGACTGTTGAACTGAAATTGTAATGGAATAAAGTCATACAGATAAGGGGACTAATTACACAATAGTTATTGTACTTGTACAAAAGAGTCACTCCATTGATCAAAAACAGAGTGTATTTTGACATCAACACAATCTCTAAATCCAAGAGAAGAAGACAAACAGAATGTTCAAAACAGCTTTAGGATTAACTCTATTACTAGTGTCGCATGTTATAAATTACCAGTTATCAGCAAAACTGATACACCCAATAATAATACCGTTTCTAACTTCAACTTCAGGTATACCCATAAAAGCATCCAGCTCACTGGCCTTAAATAGCAGGCTAATTCAATCCTTGAACAAAGACTTGAAAGCGCTACAGTTGACAAATCAATTAAACGCAGGGTTATCTGAATCACCTATTGCTACGGATAAACTCAGTAGTAAAACAACGAGTCATAATAATGATGATAAATGGATACAGAATAAAGCAGCACAACTATTATTCAAAATATCCGTTTCTTTATCTTTACAAATAATAAGTCTTGTGTTTTTCGAGATTGTGAAAATTGGTACTTCAGAATCAAGAAACCTAGATTGGTCAATAACGCTAATTTTACTTATTGTATTACTAACTTATCTAATTCCAACATCAATAATAATACTTATGTACTCAAGTGTGCCCTTTATAGGACGAGTTTTCAACAGTGGTACGTTGACAAGAAGATCTATTCTTTTTTTAGCTGTATTGGCTGGATGGACTCTGGGTTTCCAGTGGTTCAATCAATTGTTCTTCCCGTCATATTCTTCTGAAAATGTCAGTTTCATAAACCATGCATTAATTGAATTAACATTACTTGGCGTTACATGCTTGGCTATATTGAATGGTATGGGTACAACTTCATCTCTATTTTATACGTTTTTCAAAAAATACAAAACAGTTAAAAAGAATGATATTTCTAAACTTGTTGATACTTTGAACGCTTCCGATAATTTGATTCAATTGCGAAATAAAGAATTAGCAGAGAACAAGACTGAAGGTAACAAGAATGATTTGAAAAATGAAATCAAAGCATTGAATCAGATGAGATTGGATCTATTAGATGATTTATCATTTTTGATAAAAAATCACAAACTACAAAAAGAATTGGGAACTTTAAACGGTAAGTTCAAGAAGTTCTCAAACCTTTTATTCTCAATCTACTGTATTTATAAAATTGTCAGTATACTTGTACTCAGGTTGCCTTTCATAATATTTAATGAACGCTTTTCGTCTCACGATTTATCACCAGAGTCGCTAAAAGACGAAGAACAAGTTGCAGGAGATGCATTGGCTGTTTCAATTGCTAAAGTTGTAATAAACTTTGCACAGAATGAAAATTATGATTTAGATAAATTGGCTACTAATATAAGTTTGATTTTATCCATAACTTTATTTGTTTTATCATTCCAAAGTGTTGCTACTACGTTTCATAAGTTTAGAAAATTTCTGCCCCATTCTCATCATCATGACTCATATTATCATAACATTGATACCTCCAATTCTTCTAAAACAAAGTCCAAAAACTCAACTTCTAGATCGGTTCTTGTTGTCGAATTGCTAATATGTGAATTAATCGGAATTTATTTACTTGCTACTACATTGATGCTGAATGCACACACATTATCCAATCATCTCGATCTTTTCGGTCAATACGAGTCTTTGGGCTCTTCGGAAGCAGGTTCTGCTAGTAATAGCCACTCGAATGGACTCGGATCAAGCTCATCATCCTTGTTTATTGATGTTTGGTTCGATAAGTGTTTTGGATTCAGCTGTGTGATCAGTTGTATAGGATTATTCCTTTTCGAAAAACTGGAGAAGTTTTATAACGATGACGATGACGAAGATGGAGATTATGGTACTTTCTACGACGAAGAGGAGATGATCGAAGGGGATCGAAAGAGATACTAGATTAGTTTGGGAGTACCTACAGCCGTTAGATGTGTATAATATAGGAATTACTAGATAGTGATGTGACAACAACAGCAAACAGTTAAAGAAAGCAAAAGAATTAACTGCCCACATATTTGCCCGAAAAAGTAACGAGTGAGTGATTCTGAGCCGATGACCTTTTACTTGTAATTTGTAATTTGTTAGCTAATAAATTAGAGTATAGCGCAGAAAAATAAAATATTTCTTTGTTTTGGTTGATTGTTTGTTTGTTTTGTTTCTTAGTGACATTTAAATCTTTTGATCACTTCTTTACTATTGAAAATGCGAGAGCTTGTTTAGTCACGTTATTGCATTTACCACTTGTTTAATAAATATCACATACTTTCATCGCTTTATACTTTATCATCTTGTCTCAGCACAACGCTGTTTAAGTCTCTACTTCTCTATCCAAGCATATAGTGCCTGTCACTCAATCATCTTTAAGTCCATAAAACAGCGCCTCCCATAACTCCTGCATCATATATCTAATTGACATCGACTTTTCTTGATACCTATTTTACTCAAAACTCACGTACATTGTCTTTCGAATAAAGAAAAGTTCCAACTGTTTCCCTTCCATACTAGACACATACTAATCAAAGAAAAAAAAAAGAAAACTCAAGTTAGCAAAAACACAAATATGTCAAGATTCTTGCACTGGCTTATAGACCCAAATGATCTAGAACTCATTGACTCGCCAAAGCGACCAATAGCATTCACAGTGACTAAACCAGAACTTATAGAAGGGTTACCCGATGGAATATTGGCATTAATAGCACCTGTCGCAGTTTATTGGATCGTTTCTACATTTTTCCATCTTATCGATAATTATAAATTAGCTGAAAAATATAGAATACATCCAAGTGAAGAAGTATTGAGTAGAAATACAGTTTCTCTACATATTGTATTAAGGGATGTTGTGTTTCAGCATATAATTCAAACAATAGTTGGGTATGCTTTTTATAAGCTTGATCCTATACCCTTGACTGGATATGAAAATGCATCAATCTGGGATTTGAAACAACGAATTCCAATAAGTGTTCCAAGTTGGCTTGCTTATGTTTTATACTGGTACGGATTATCGATTTTCAAGCTTTTCATTGCGTTTGGCATAATTGATTCCTGGCAGTATACATTGCATAGAGCTATGCATTTGAATAAATGGTTATATAAAAGATTTCATTCAAGACACCATAGATTATATGTTCCATATGCATTTGGTGCGCTATTCAATGATCCAGTAGAAGGATTCTTATTGGATACTCTAGGGACTGGTATTGCAAGTTATGTTACGTTTTTAAGTCCAAGAGAAGCAACGTTTTTATTCGCATTTTCGACAATGAAAACAGTTGATGACCATTGTGGTTATGCTTTACCATTTGATATTTTCCAAATTGTTTTCCCAAATAATTCAATTTATCATGATATTCATCATCAACATTTTGGTGCTAAATATAATTTTTCACAACCTTTTTTCACAATTTGGGATAAGTTTTTTGATACAACGTATCACGGAATCGATGAATATAAGAAAAAACAAGAGAAAATTACTTTAGATAAGTATAAGGAGTTTCTACATGATAGAAAACTAAAGAATCAACAGCGTAGAGACGAATTAAAGAAAAGAGATGATGCTGCTAAACTTCTAAAAGTGGAGTAAGTGATTCCTATTCTTATTTTCGTTGGTTTCTCTTTGGTTTCAATTATATCTCATGTCTATATTACTTAGTTGCTGTACCCTTTCAATCGCTTCCATCTATGCAACAATATCTATCATGCTCCATTTCATTGTTATTTTTATTTCAATTTTTTTCAATTGATGATGCCTCTGTTATTTAATCTTTACAATTTCTTTTTGTTTTCTAATGTTTTTTCCGTACCAACGTTACTGTTGGTCCAACTACTACTAATCTTTATATATTTTCATACTTATGTCTTTTTATTTTAAATTTTTAACGTTTTTTTTTCTATCCACTGATAATACAACCATCATTGTGTATGTGATTATTATTAAATACCTAATATCTATTAATTCAATCTTTTTACGTAGTTAACCGTTGTTTTCGACTGACTTGTATCATTAGTTACACATGTTTTTACGATACCATTTCGAAACCGCTTTTTGAGTTTATCTAGTTTTATATACATGTACATGGACAACATCATTTGAGAGATATCCATTTTGTTTTTTCTAATTAGAAATCGATTGTGGTTGTTGTTGTTGTATCTGTTCTTTCTCTGCATCTTCAATTTGATCATTCAATTGGGATTTGAAGTCTAGCAACCCCTTCTGCACGATTTCATCTAACACAACAAATTTCTCTCTAGGACTAACTTGCTCCATCTCTAAATGTTCAACTTTACTTAAATCCCAATGCTTATCATCTCCCTTTCTCCACAATGAATCCCAATAAATTTTTGTTCCTTCTAAGTTCAATTCATCGATAACTAAAGATAAATCAGAGGTTGCCTCTTGAGACCAAGTTGGTCTGAATTGGCCAGATGACCAAATGTGTTGATAAACATTTCTCTTTCTGAGTAATTCAGCTTCTTTTCTTTTGGAAACTTGTCTCATGTATCGTAGTTCAACTAAAGCGTGGTATGCTTGGATTGCCAGTTGGTAGTTTTGGAACTGTGCAACGGCCATAGGTCTCCATATGTCTCTTCTTTTATGCGGTTTACGGTTTTCCCAGTTTGGTCTGAAAAATTGTTGAGTTATTTGATAGTCCTATAATAATAGTTGATTCATAATTATGTTAGTATTCAAGTATGAAATGGAATCAAAATCGAATACGGGGAAATGTTAGGGCACTCCATTTGAAAGTGTTTCTTTCACTTACTGTTAAATGTGGTGTTTGTGAGTATAACACTTGACCAGACTCAATATTTTTGAATAAGAATATTTGAGGTGCAAAACCATTGGTTTTCAACCATTGTGAGTTTCTAAACTTGGAAGACATTATATTACGTGGTTCGTGGATCCCGTTTTATAAATAGTGCTTGCTGAATATAAAGAGAACTTTCTATGTGTTCGACTATAAATTGTTGTTATGAAGGGAGAAATTAACAATATTAACTCATTTCTGTTGTCCAGCCCGTCCGTATTGGAATCCATGAATTCAATCAGCACTCCAAATTGTTAACACACAGATTGATTGCACCAAATACAAAGAGGCGCTTTGAAAAATTTTAGTAGGGTGATTTTTGGCTAAGGCGCACGACTCTTTTGTGTTGTGCTAAGTTGTTATGTTTCGTTTGACTATTGAGAGTAAGTTTAGATTATAGTAGAAGGTGAATGTTGGATCAGGATGAATAGTTGATCGAAGAGATATTGAAAGCAATTCGATTGAATGTGAATGGAAAGCGAACGAATATTTTGAAGTGTGATTTTCAGGCTAATAAAAGGAAAACTATTCAAAAAATCAATTATTGATGTTTAAGATGTAGATAATAATAAACAACATAAATTTGTTTATACTATATAGTATATAGTGAACTGATGAACCTCTATGTAATAGTAGTATCAGTAATAGAAGTAAAAACACATAGTGTATATGTTTTTTTGTGTCTTTTATGGTTCTAAAAGCAAAGATCGAAGGTCATCTAGCATTAATATAGAAAAACATATAAAGATGGAGAAAATCAGACATACTACATAGACAAAGAAGATAAAACAAAGCTAATCAAAATAGTTCAGCTTTAACAGCAGAAGTAGTAGTAACTGAAACAAAAACACGAACAAACAAACAAAATAAATAAATAAAAACCCAGAACAAATTTACTTTAATGAGTAAAAGCACAATCATTTCCCATTCATTCCAAAACCAACGACACAAAAGGCGAACAAAACCAGAAAAAACACACAGCATAGACATTATCCTATATTAGATTATAGAAATACTCTTCTCAATTGTCATACCAGATAACAAGGAAGGTTCAAATTGAGTATATTTTATTTAGCAACTTGAGCATGAATAGGCTGAGGAGAAGAACCAACACGTAGTCCAGTATGTGGATTAACAATTTCTAAAATCTTTTTAACTCTTGGGGTTCCTGGTCTTGGGGATGAAGAGACGGGACTTGAGGATGTATTGTTTGGAGAAACTATAGAATTGTTCTTATATAGATTTGTGGTGGCTGATTGGATTGGAGATAGTGGAGTAACTTGAGAATTAGGATTGATATGAAGATTTGAGTTTGGAGAAACAGTTGGACTAAAAACTGATGATGTGTAAGGATTGAACTTTTTTGAAGTGCTTGAATTATTTGACATTAATGAAGAAGATAAAGTTGGAACAATTTCGGGACAAAATTCAATATCATCTTCTAATTCAAAACCTTTTGAAGACATAAATCTTGCCCTTCTAGATGAATATAAAGAAGATATTGTAGTTTGGGGAGATGATAATAATAAAGATTGATAGTTCGAAGATCCTGAAGAAGAAGAAGATGTTGCTGATGATGATGTAGACGAAGGATAATTTGCTGAATTTGTTAAACTATTATACAAAGTGCCTGGAGATTGTCTTTGATTATTTAACAAGGAGTTATAAGACAATGGAGAAGAAGTCATTGGTTGTTGTTGCTGTTGCTGTTGTTGTTGCTGTTGGTGGTTGTGACCTAAACCAACAGTAAGTGAACTTAATGGAGGTTGAGATTGCTGTAATCCTTGTTGATTAGCAGCATTTGCAAGTAAAGAAGCAAATGATGTTTGTTGATGTTGAGGATTACTTGAAGTATAATCGGATGTATAATTTAAATTAGGATAGTAGCTCATTGTAATGATTAACTATATATGATGAAAAGTAATGTGATTAACAATTGAATGACAGTTTAATAAGATATTAAAGATATCAACATAAATGGGTAATAGTGGGGTATCAGATATGGTGTATAATGTTATAGTTCAATATATATGGCATAAAGATATAAAAGTATAATAAGTTATAATATGACAAGGTAATTTAAATATTATTGTAAGTTAAAATAGGTGTACACTGTAGAGAGTATTCGAGAAAGATTAAATGTAATTATTATGTAGATAAATTTGAATGAAAATGACTTGTCTTAAGTTTTTTAGGATTAAACAGGCTTAAGATTCCGGGATTCTGAGCTGCTTATGTGGTGAAGTCACTGATTAAGTGAACTGATTAATATGCTGGTGCAAAGGTGTGTGTATGTATGTGTGGTTTACAATTGGCTGGCTAGTGTGTCCATGACGTCATCAGGTAGATAGAAGGGAGGTGGCTGATGGCTGATGGCTGATGGCTGATGGCTGTATTAAGTATATTGTATAATATTGTATATTGTACAATATATAAAGAGGTACTGTTTAACTTCTTACCAATAGTTGGAGATGTAATAATTAGTTTAATTAACTTGTTTGAATTTATCTCAATAGGATACAATATGAATGTGGCTGGCTCATCATGCTTACCCAAGTTTATTAGTTTCACATACCAATTTCATTGAAAAATAAAAGGATTGGATCATATTTACTCCATCTCATCCCTGGTAACTATTTATTGAACTATCGTTACCATCATTCAGATTTCAAAATTTGTCGGTAAGTATTATTGTTTAATTACAAAACACTAAACAGAAACAAAAAAAAAAAAATTAAGAAAGGATATTGGAAGTTGAATTGGAGATTTATCGCTCAAATTCACTTGAGTCAACAAACTTTCAATTCACTTACTTTCCTTCTTTGATACTGAGTAATGGAAGACGTTCATATTTCTTTTCAGTAAATTTCCACAAGGCTTATTACTTAATGTTGACAGTTAGCTAGTTTCCAAGACGTGTCCTTATAAGTTGAAAGTATTAAGTTCTTCCACAAGATGTGGCAGTTTACTTTGTGAAGAATACAGATCAAACGTGTTTGATGAAAAAGTCCGTAACTGGTTGCAGAGTGATTATATGTATAACATTTACCATTGATCTGACTCTTACTTATTTGTTATGATTCACTAGTAAATAAATACATTCTCAAACATTACAAGTCGGCCATAAATATCAAAATTATTGAAAATAATCCAAATCTGGAATTTATTAATGCGGCGAGAATTAAACGAATAAATAGCGATTAATCCGATGATGCAGTCAGATATCTACTTATCTATATAATATGATGAATCGTAACTGTTGAATGTTATCGATTAATCAATCTATTATAAACCAGTTGCTATCAAGTAACAATTAAACAGAATAACTTACAACATTTATTCTATATTTTATATATAATTGTCTTATCTAAGTAATATTATTTTTGTTTAGTACCTGAGTTCAGTGTTCACCACACACTGTACAGGGTGCGTTTATTTTGTAGAAACTTCGCACGCATACCTAATGCACGCGCAGATCGAACATTTTCTGTTATTTTGACTCAATTTTATGGTAACCAGAATTTCCAAGTTTTAGAAAAGAATGAATTTAGTAGATAGTCAAATCAATTCATTCAACTTTTTGTAAGTACGTACATATCTCTACTCACTTCTTTCAGTTATTGACCACTGAATATCCAATTGATTAAAAAAAGCTTTTTGGGGAATCTCGACGCTTAGTCCTTCGGCCGAAATGAAAACTGGTAGTGATAACGATATTGAACACTTGAACAATACCGAACCTGAAATTCATATTCATTCATTACGGGAACCATCATCAAACTCAAGATCTGATTATTCGTTAGATGATGATGACGATGGAGTTTTGAATTTTACCGCTAGAAGATTATCATATGCAAAATCAAATTCTTCAATACTAAATCAATTATTAAATACTCCTAAAAGATTGAAAATTATATTCATTTCAATATTGTTTATCGGTTTCCTATTAGGATCAATTTCCACTAATATTATAAATCAAAATCAAGAGGAAAATAATATATTTCTCCATACAAATGGCAAAAAACATGTTGATTTTCCTAAAGTATATTATTTGAATTATTTAGAATCAAAATTCTATAAAGCCAATTTGCCAAATTCTAAAGGATCAAATCCATTTGATTCAAAAACTACATTTCAACGATTAAAAAAAAGTTTTTCATATAATCCAAAGAATCCAATTGAAAAAAATATAATTCAAATGTGGAAAACTGATTCGACAGATCCAAGTTTTCCTTATAATGATTTGTTGGATGGTTGGAAAACAGAAAATCCATCATATAATCATGTTCTATTAACTGATGATCGATTAGACGAAACCGTTGAAGAATATTTCAGAAGTACTGTTCCTGAAGTTGTGGAAGCCTATCATATGCTACCTACAATAATCCTCAAGTCGGATTTTATGAGATATCTTTGGGTTTACGTCAATGGTGGTGTATACATTGATATTGATAGCGAAATTAAACAACCACTAGAAAAATGGTTTGGTAGTGAAGATGATTCAGTTGGTGGGTTGATCGGAATGGAAGGAGATTTTAATATCCCAGTTTGGCAGCATTTTCTACCAAGACGACTACAATTATGTCAATGGGGTTTTAAATTCCGTAGTCATCACCCAGCTTTAGCCATTCTTATATCGAACATTGTCAAAGTTACCTTTGAAGCCCAATATAATGAGAAATTAGTTCCATATTACAAAGATTTCAAAGATGTTGATAAATGTAAATCACTTGATATCATGGAATGGACAGGACCAGGTATTTTCACCGATTCAATGTTTGAATATATGAATTTGAATGATTTAGAAATGGATTCCCAGTTAATAACGATAACTGATCATACCCTAGAAAGGGAAACCGATGGGATGGAATTGTTTGGACCTGAAGATGGGATCCAAGGGTCAGATAAACCTATCAATTGGAAGTTGTTTACAGGGTTGACGACTCCAATTGTGGTTAAAGATTTAGGGGTTTTACCTGTTATTTCATTCCGTTGTGATATTGAAGAGATTACAAAGTATTGTTATTTTAGACATTGGTTTGCCAGTGGTTGGAAGGGCAATATTTAAATGTCACTAATTATATATCAGATATTTATAGTGTGTATTTTTAATATATTAATGAAGAAAAAGAAACGAAAATCATACCCCAAAAAAAACCGCTTTTTTGAAGTAAGCAAACAGTATTGAAGATTATTGTAATTCAAAATGAATTAGTCAACTCTTTCAGTCCAAGGAATTAATCCCAATGATCTAGCATAATAAAATTGCTTATATCCATTATTCAAAGAATTTTCATCATCATATTCTAATCCATTAGTTATTGATTCAATATTAGCTAAACCATTAAATGATATCTTAGGTAAAATAATAACATTATCAACTTGACTTGGTGCTACAATTCCCGTGAATGAAGCATAAGAGAACCGTTTATTCGGGTCTACTACAGGACCATATATTTTCCCATTCAAAAGAGTGGCTTCGGATCCGTTTTGTTCGTCTTCGGCTAAGAATTCAGAAGCTAATGAATCCGTGATCGATACTTTATAGAAAAGGACATTTCCTAATGAATTAAAATAGTCAAATAATACATCGGTGAATATGGTTTCTCCTGTGAATGAAATAGTTGGTTCGTTTGAAGCATCCACTCTTAAGAACTGATCATCCCAATTAGTCTTCACTATGAAATCTTTCTTCGAATGGATTGCAAAAGTAATCTTTGCTATTAATTGAGCAAGAAATGAATGATTCTTTTGCGCCATAAAGATTTTATTATTGAACGATAATCTTCTGTGATAAACAGATTCCCAGGTGGGATCATTGAAATCACTGTTAATGCCAACATATAATTTACCTGAGCCAGCTCTTGGAGTATACCAATCTTTCAAAGGTTTGAAATCAGTTGTATCTATATCTGCATATAAGCCACCTTCTAAAAAAATCAATAAATAACGTAAGAATTCGTATTTCAATCTTTGGTGAGGTAGTATGGATAAAGCTTCAATAACTTCAGGTATACTACTGAATTTTTTATCGACTAAATTCATTATTCTTTTGAAATCAACTAAATCATATTTCCATCCATTTGAACGGTTTGCGTCATTCCATCTAGTGGTATGACTTTTACATTGTTCTGGAATTTCATTTAAATCGTAGTATATTTGCCATATATTTTTTTCAATTTCACCAGGGTCTGAAGCATTATAAGGGAAATGATATTCAATTCTTGACTGGATAGTTGATAATTTTTTAACATTTATGGAAGGTGGGGAACTAATTTTGACATTAGTAGTTGTATTATCATGAATATCAACCATTGGTTGATCATTCCCATAATAAAATGTAATGATTGAAAGTAATGATATTAGGGATAAAAGTAAAGCTATTATATACTTATGGGTCATTGAAAATCTCTTTGATTTATTGAACAAAGAAGAATCATAAAAAGTGTTCAGTCTTTTAGAATCAAATATTGAAGACATGATGGTTTGACTATGGTGTATCACTGTAAGAAAAATACGTAGTATTGTTGATAAAAAAAAATAGAGCTGTTAATATAATGACTATTCAACAATTGTTGATTAATAACAGAGGTGAACGATTGAAAGAAGTGACTGGGACACTTAGCATGGATGCTTTATAACAGGAAATACCGATAATTATACTAAGTGATTCAAATAGATAATCAATTCAATGGTTTGTTATCGACTAATATTGATAGTAATAATATAGTGTAATACTAAAATTAGTTAAATTGGGTTGGTTTTTCTGCAATAATTCAGTTATTTCATTTGTTCATCATCAGCAGATGTAATTGCAGATAGATCTTTAAAGGCTGCGTAGTTTTATGACGTTTAGGTACATGTTTAAAAGGCGGTGTTTTAAATTCTCTTCTTACTTAATATTTTGTGGTTCGAACGTGTATGTGGTGGGTCTTGTTCTTGGTAATTGTTAGCTTCTTGCTCCCACAGTCTTGTTTCTATGTCATATCATAGATAGATAGATAGAAAGATCTATCAGCATAGAAGAATTGAAATTAGATTGCAACAAGTTAAGGCTTATTTATATAGTGGACACGACTCACCAAGATGGTTTCTCTAAAATATCGCAACAAACTCATCCTTGTATCAGCAATTCTATTAATAGTTATATTTTATGGACTTTGGTATACAACAACATCTACTGCATTCAATTCAATATCTCATGCCGGTACATCTGATGAGAGCTCTGTATCGGACTATTTTGATAAAGACTCGAGTTTGACTTTGTCTGATAAACAGTTGGAAGCTTTAGGTAAATTAAATGATCAGTTAACTGATCAACAATCGCATAATACTGAGGAGGATGATGATGATGATGATGATGATAATAATAATAATAATAGTAATAGCAATAGCACTTATACCACAGAAGAGTTATATAAGTTTTCAAAAGAAATATATGATGAATTACATAGCAAAAATCCTTTGGTCTTCAACTTCGACTATGATGTAAATGATTTTGAGAATTTGGATATAACTGATGGTAGTTCATTGTTTCAAAAGTTTATGGGTTCATATTTCGACATATTAAGCCAAAATAGACAATCAATACCTCATCCAAATAGACCTTTTGATAAAAATGGTAAACCTGTTATCTCAAACGTGGTTTGTTTAAGTTCTCAAGATCAATTATTATCTGAATATAATTTGTTGAATATAATGGATTTCCCAAATGATTTCATTCATGATTTATCGAAGAAGCATTTCAATGTTGCTAATTCGATTCCAACTAATTTGCCCTTCCCTGATCTTTTCAATAATAATGGGTATGTTATGGTTGGTGGTGGAATTTATTCTTGGTATTCTGTTTTAACTATTGAAGCGTTGAGAAATAGGGGTTCAAAATATCCTGTTGAAGTTTTTTTACCAAATGAAGCAGATCATGATCCAATTCTTTGTGAACAACTATTACCCAATTTGAATGCTAAATGCATCTCTATGGGGAATATTTTTGGTACAGAAAATTTGAAAAAATTAGGTAGCGAACAAATAGCAGGTTATCAATACAAATCTTTTGCTTTATTGGCTTCATCTTTTGAAAATGTTTTCATGTTGGATTCAGATGTTTTTCCGATTGGCAACCCAGACCATTTATTTGAAAGTCATTTATATAAAGAAAATGGTATGTTGACGTGGGCCGATTTCTGGAGAAGAACAAGTTCTCCTTTTTACTATAAAATTGCCGGAATTCAATTAGGTGATGAACAAGTTAAACACCTAAATGACTTTTACACCGACGCTTCTAAAATTCGTGACAAAACAATCAAAGATTTGAAAAATGATAATCCAGATAAAACTTCAATTGATCCTAGGTCAGATATTTCTTTACATGATAGATTGGGCTCTTTGCCTGAATGGACAACAGAATCTGGACAATTACTGATTAACAAAAAGACACATTTTCCTGCCTTGATGTTATCTTTATATTATAATTTAGATGGTCCTTATGGTTATTATCCTTTGTTATCACAAGGTGGTTGTGGTGAAGGTGATAAGGAATCTTTTATTGCGGCGGCTCATTATTTCCAACTACCTTCTTATCAAGTTTATAAAGGTCCTGACAAAGTTTATGGTTGGTATAAAGGTGATAGTTGGGAACATTCAACTATAGTTCAGTACGATCCTTTAGTTGATTTCAGTATTTTGACAGAATCAGTTGTTGATGAGGTTGGTTTAAAAGGAAAAGAAGATTATGATTATGCTTCATTTAGAGATTCATTCAATTATGACAACTCAAAAGTATTGTTTTATCATTCTCAAAATGCTAAAATGAATCCATTTCAAATAATTGATAAGACCTACGATTTGAATGGTGACAAACTAAGAGTTCTTGGTGAATTATTTCCTAGATTTGAATTTGATATCGAATTATTTGTTTGGGAAACAATCAGTAAATATCTATGCTCATCAAGTGATGGAAATGATGAAAATAATTATAAGGTATTCTCATTATTTTTCAAAGAAAATGATCGTTCTAAATTATGTCATGATTTCCTACCTGATCAGCTAACATACTTGAGATCATCCTCCATCAAAATTCAATCAAAAGAATCATCAAAAGAAGATCATGAGACCAAACCGGGACCGAAAAACCCAGCAATGTCTTTGAAAAATTCAATCGATGAAAAAGATGAAGATCCAGCACTGATGGAGATTATAAATAATTCAATAATGAAAAAGATAAATAAGTTATCTGACTTTGGAAAATTACAATCGTTAGATGAAATTGATAAGGGATTGGATGAATTAAAAACGTATGCCGATGAAGTGTCCGCTTTCGAAGAGATTAAAAAGGAGAAAGAAGAAGAGGAGAAAAAGAATAAAGAGAAGGAAGAAGAGGAGAAAAAGAATAAAGAGAAGGAAGAAGAGGAGAAAAAGAATAAAGAGAAGGAACAAAAGAAAGAAGAAGAGAAAAAGAATAAAGAGATGGAAGAAAAGGAAGAAGAGGAGAAGCCAAAAGACAATTGATGATGGGAAAGGAGACGAGAATACATCTTAGATTGGTCCTTATTGGTACCATGTCGTATGAACTACTGGATGTATATATTGGTTATTTATTACAAGTAGTTTATTTACTCTCACGGAGAGATGGTCACTTTAATACATGTGCAGAAAGCGCTCATTGAAGACTTCAAGTTAAGTAGTAAATAGAAAGAGTAGAATTTGATAACAAAGTACATGATAAGAGAAGTGGGAAACGGTCAATATAAGTATAATAAGTATAGTAAGTATAATGACTAATTACTTGGATATTTACAAGAATAAAGAAAAATAAGACGAATTTTATGAATTAATTTTCCATCACATAAAATTACAAACCATCAGACCTCTCCAGTTATGATTTGACTTTAAAAAAAATATCAATCAATATTGAGGAGTTATTTCATTTTCTAATTGTTCATTAATATTATCCCCTTCAACTTCTTCTTTATCAAATTGAACATCTTCTGCAACTTTTTCAAATATAATCTCTTGAGCTTTTTCAGCTTCAGCAGCACTTAGTTCCATTTCTTTTTCTTCGTCAGATAATTCAATATTGTTTATTTTTTTATGTTTTAACCAAATTTGTTTTTCTGATTCTTTTAAAAACTTCAAATGTTTTTCAAGAAATGAATCACAAATATTCTCCATTTGTTTGCCTTCGAATGCTTTAAATTTCCATTGTTTAACGCATAAGTTTTGTTTCATATTCTGGTATATCTCAGCTTCGAGATCAAAACCAAGAGATGGTAAATCTTCACCTAAATTACGGATGTTTCTATCTTCAAGATCCAAATTCACCTTATCTTGTTCAATCAAGAATGGATCCATTTTTGGATCATGAACGTGATAAAACATAGGCTTACAATTATCAATAGTCCATGGGAATCGATATGTATATAAATAATCATATTGATAGTTCTCTCCTTCTTCCTTGATATCATGCTTCACTCTATCCACATTTGTCTGCAATATCGTGAAATCTTGCAGTGGGTCATATTGTGCAATTGTGGTATGATCCCAAGTGCCTCTTGCTCTAACGTGCCAACCATATATAGCATCTGGTGCTTTGTACAGTTGATAAAATGGTTGATTATAGTAATGTGCCGCAGCGACAAATGTTTCTTTATCTCCTTCTCCAGCACCACCTTGAGATAATAATGTATGATAATTTTGTGGTCCTTCTGTATTATAGTATAATGATAATAGTAATGAATTAAAATGAGTAGATTTCTTGATCAAAAATTGACCTGACTCTGTGGCCCAATCAGGGAGCGTACCTCCTCTATCATGATAAGGAACTTTGTTCTTAAAGTCCTCAATTTGATCTGTCGATGTGAAATAATTAGCGGCGGTATAAAAATCATTCAAATGACGAACAGGAGTATCACTTATTTCAATTCCAGCAACTTCATAATATTTAGGTGATGTTGTTCTACGCCAAAAATCAGGCCACGTTATCATTTCGTAATGTTCATATAATTCACTTGTAAATAATGAATCTGGATTCATAACAGCAAATGTATCTGAATCCAATAAGAATGTATCATCAAATGACGATGCTAATAATGCAAATGACTTGTATTGATACCCGGAGATTTTAATTTCTTTTAAAGCATCGGCACCAAATACTTTGGTCATTGAAATACATTTTGCGTTATACATTGGGAAAATAGTCTCACAAAGTTCCTCATCATATTCATCATCTGATGGGATCATCACTTCAACAGGATATGTAGAACCAACTTTTCTTAATACTTGAATGGAAAGTAATGCAAACCAAGAATATTTACCACCTCCAACTATGGTGTAACCTGCACCTTTATAAAATGGAACTGGTGGTTTATCTGGAATTGCCCTAACAACATTTTTATGTTTTTCTTTTAGATCATTTATAAAATCTTCAGAAAACTCCATCAGTTCTAATAATTCATTTTCTGATAATGTAACTTCAGGTTGAGCATAACATTGAACTCTCCAAATAATTGGTTTACCATTTTCAATTTGTGTTCTTTCAGGATGTGGACCAGCTGATTTATTATCTGATAAAACTTTCATATATTTTTTGAAGAATCTTTGATAAAGTTTATTTCCCTTGGAAATATCGATACCTATAATTTCATCATCTTCATAATCGATATCAACTTTTGAAGTTCTTGTTAATTCGTCGAATTGTTCCTTATGCTTTTGTTTCAATTCTTCTAATTCTTGTTCCAACTTGGCAGTTTGTTCAACTTTCTCTTCTAATATCTTCTTAGAAGATTTATTCTCTTCTGTCAATTTTTCAATATTAATTCTTTCATCTATAGCTTTCGAATCTTGTTTCAATTGTTCTGTGACTTTAGACTTATCAAATTCTTTTTCTTCATCGAAATAATCAGAAACTAAGTCTGATTTACTTGTTGCTGATGATAAGACAGATGCTGTAAATTGTTTAGCATTCTTAGCATAGGTGCTTGTAATATCAGAGTATGAATAGGCTATCACTTGGATTACAATCAGTACTATCACTATCACACTTCCTGTTATAATTCTGTCCTTTTTGTTGAAGAAAACCATTTTCTTTATTATATCAAGTCAGATGGGGAATTATGTCAAGGCTTTATTTCAAAATTAATGTATTAACTGGACAGCCAGTCAATTTTATAGTAATCAATGGAGTCGAAACCAGAACGAATGAAAAAGACACAGAAAGGGGCTTAGAAGTGGTGAACAATGAAAAGTACTTGTCAATGAATATGAATGAAGTAACAAATATCTTGTTCCTCTTTCCTAAAGAGTTTGCATCTGTCCTAGATGTACGTGTAAATTTTGGAAAAAACTTGCTAATCACTTGTAATATCGTGTGATTCAAAGATATAATAAATAACCAGATAAAAAACGAATTACATTAATTATCCAAGTTGCTCAAACCTATCCCAAATTAAGATTGAAATTTAAAGATTATGCCTAATTAGTTAGCCGAGAAGAGCTGTGTAACGAGCAACGTGCAACGTGCAACGTGCAATTTAATTTGAAATTTTGTGCATTCTTTATATGATTACGTACTAGATAGGAGGAAGCCCTCCCTGTAAATATAATTTGAACCTGGTGTCGCCCGGCTCTTCAGATCGACGGTACCGGGGATGGTATATAACTATATAGCTGAGATAGTAGGACAGGGCATGCTGGGACTTTTCCACTTGATGGGCCCTCTCACTAACATTCCAGGCTGCAGAATCTAGATTCTGGATAAGGTCTGGCGGATGGAGATGACCACTTCTGGCGATGATGTTTCCTAATTCAAAATCTTTTGTTGTTCCACTGTACTAAACTGTTCTGTTCAAGCCCCTGTTACTTGTTTGATTCCTGAATTCCAATTCTGATTGTTACCAGGCAATCTATGACTTAAATCTCATGGTCGTAATTCAAAGATTCCCAATGACGCAGTGCACACTTTGCAGGGTGAATTTGAATCTCGAACACCGGGCCCTGCAAGGGGAACTGTGTGGTTTTCTATTCTCTCTTCTCTCTGCGGCCTGCCACACTCAGCACAGCACTCTAAGAATTCTACGGTGCTGAGTTCTGTCACCTGTGTCCTCTCACTTGACAAAGGGGCCAAACTGTTGAAACTTGAACCACCGGTCACCTGGTGGACAAAAAAAAAGTATCACGCGGCTCATATCTTATCATGGGTTCAACGGGACAGACGTACTGGACAGAAATATATACCAAGAGATTTATCTAACACCTTATAAGTAATCAAGTTAACATTGAATTAAATAATTGGTTACTTCCTTTCAGTTAGAAAGATTCTATACTTGTTCCAACTTCCTTCTTTATAACATGAGTTCACAGTCTAAAATATTATTTGAAACTTTGTTGCGAGAAAAAACACTACAACTACATTCCATAAATAGCAGTACTACCACGTTATTTCGACTTGTACATAATGCAAATGCATATAAACTAATGCGTGCAGATCCCTCTCATCTCTCCAAAAAAGAAAAATGTTTGTCCGTTTGGCATCCGACTGATAAATCCATTGGATAGTACGAACACCGAGCTAGTACTCGATCAGAGGAACAGATATAGCTGCTCTACTTACTTTCGTCATGTTGACCTAATAGCTATTTTTAACTTCAAACTTTCAAGTATTTTGATCTCAAAGATTTACTACAATATTAAACATCGCTGTTCTGTCTGCGCCAGCCACGATGAGCATAAGTAAATCTCATGAGCTTCAATCAAAGACCGGTCAAGAACGGTCAAATTGTAGTATGTTTTTTGAAAGCTCAACTTGACATGCATATTTGCTATTTTTCATTACTTATCCATTGCATAAAATTCTCTAGATTTATAAATAGCAAACAACATTGGAGAGACATTACCTGCGTGTGTACAGTTCTTATTGGTGATAGAAAGGCAAAACAAATATACAGTAGGTTTTACTGAATAAGTGTATTTTTATTTATTTAATTAAATTATATAAAATATCTAGTGTATACATGGTAAATTCATTGCAAATTATTTATTGCAAACTAGCTTGACTTCTATACATGTCCACTATTTGTTCACTTGACGTAGCATCTTCAACACCTTTATCATCTCTTATTCTAATAAATCTTGGGAATCTTAATGAAACCCCTTTGGAACCATCACCAAGCAGAGCAGAACCACTTTTATAAACAGGACTCTCCGTCAAATCGGCAACTTTCACTTCGAACACAAGACTTGGATCAAACCAAACGTCAGGTTTCGAATTTGAACTATCGTAATCATAAACAATAAATGGTTTAGCAGTTGGTGTCTCCGTTGGTTTCAAAGTAGTTGCTAAAGAAGCTAAAAGTTCTTCACTGAATCCAGTACCAATCTTACAAATAGACTCGTATTCTCCTGTGTCCTGGTTATAAGAAGCTAGAAGGAATCCACCATACCATCCTGTACGCTTACCTTTACCTATATATCCTCCAATAACAACCAAGTCTAAAGAGTCTCCAACACCTTCTAAATAGTCTTTCTTTAATTTCAACCAGTTACGTGATCTCTTGGAAGGTTCGTAAAAAGAATGCACACCATTCAATGACTTGATCATTAATCCTTCACATGAATCTTTCATTGACTGGTCTAAAAATTTAGAAATATCATCAAGATTACTAGAATCCATCTTTTGAGCATACTGGAATTTTCCTGGGATGATTTTCAATTGTTCGATCATCAATTCTCTTCTATGCTTCAAGGGTTGACGGATCAATGATTCGTCATTATAAAGTAAAACATCAAATGCAAACAAACACACCTGCACTTTAATATCCTTTTCTTGAACATCTTTTCTTTTTCTAGTTGATAAAACCTGGAAAGGTAATATCTTGTTGGCCACTTTGTCCCAAGCAACACATTCACAATCCAATATCAGAGATTTTATAGTAGGATTTTGCTTTTTCAGATCTTCAATCACACCTATCAAATCTGGGTATCTTTCTGTCATATTTTCAGAATTTCTAGAGTATATACGTAAGTCACCATTAGATAAGAGATGTAGTTGAGCACGTTCGCCATCATACTTATACTCACATGTAAATTCTTGATCTTGAAATTGATCGAGAATTTCAGTGATCGACTTAGTAGGTTTGGCTAACATTGGCTTCAAAGGAATACCAGCTTTCAATGTACAATGTTCCATTAAATTGCAAATACCATATTTCAATGCACTTTCAATAATAACTTCGTAATTAGGAGTCTGTGAAAACGCTTCTTTAATTTGATCTTCTGCATTGACTAGTAACTCAGGACTTGCATTTTTATTTTTACCTTTTAAAAATGTCTCATATTCAGCAAACGCTTTGGATATTGCCACTAAGACAGATTTCTCACCAAAATTGATTCTTAGTTTACCTTCTAACGAACGCATCAAAAATTTAGCTTCTTGCCCTTCACAGGAAGTCAACATTTTGTTAATAATTCCAATTTTTTTGGCTTGTGACGAATTACCAGTGGATCTTGCAATTTCGGTCAAATTCTGGAAGACTTGTTCCACGTCTAATGGTTTCGGCTTAAACATCAATGTTTGAGTAGCTCTTGATTTCAATGCAACAACACCTATATCACCCAATTGTGCAAGATCTGATTTAATCTGCTGAGACGATCTGCCTGTACCTGTCGCTAATGCTTTGATCAAAATGGTTTCTCCTAGTCCTAATTCAAGTCCAGGTTCGTAGTCAGGACCAAGTCTGTTGATCATCAAATATGTCACTTGATTTAAATTTCTCTTCCTATTCTCATCCGAAGAGGAAGATTTCAAAACCTCAAGAAAAAATTCAGAAGCAATTGCTAGATTTTTCAAACGACCTGGTTCGGCTTCTAGTTTCTCAAAAACCTCACACAGTTTAGCATAAGGGATTGGCTTGCTGTTTACAAGGATTGGAGCCTTTTGATTTGAGCTCCTCAATTCTTCTTCAATTGCAATAAGCTTTTTGGCATCAGATATTTCTTGTTTGTAATGATCTGTTTTCTCTTTTTTATTTTCTTTCTCTTGTTTCTCCAGCTCTTCTAATTCTTCCCCCTCGGTTTTTGCTTCCTCTTGTGACTTTACTGTTTCTTCAGGATCTGGCTTGCTTTTCTTTGGAGAACTCTTGTCTGAATCACTTGTGGATTTTCTTTTAGGAGGAGCCAAGTTGGGGCTTCCAGTGGTGCTTAGTGGTCTAGCACCACCAAAGAATCTTCCTAGTGTTTGCTGCTTGCTTTTTTGGGACATGATTGATAGACTGATTAATTGTGATGTGCTGCTTGTGACGCTTGTTCGATTGATTATGTTATAGCTGAGTTTGAAATATCCTTTCCAAGGAGCTACAATCATATCAGTAACACTACTGAAGATGCCGGTTGAGTTTAATGGGTAGCAGCCATTACGCTTCTACGAAGATAATGAAGTTGTTGACCATATCATTGATTGAGCCATGTTGATTTTAGGAACGAACGTACGCGTTATTTCGAAGACTTCATTTGATGCGCGCTGGAGAAAGTCGTGCGGCTAAATATAACAATATTTTATTTCCAAAAAAATTGTTTTACAAAATTCCAACTAATAGCAAGCTAATGATAAAACCTATCTGAAAAATTAAATTAGGGAACTATAGATATGATAATACATATATGAGGATAAGGTTGGACAGGGTGTCCATATCAAGCATTACCACGTGCTTGGTATGAAAACGAACCGCATTCAACAGAAAAGTGTAAAAATAGAAAACCAAAAAATATCGAAACTAATTAGTTCCCAAAGAAAAATAATAAGGAAACTGTAGCAAAGTATATACTATATAACATGAAAGTGTCAAAAACAAATAAAACATAAAAATTAGTGAATCTGACAAACAATGGACAAACAATTAACAGAATAGATAAAAATTCGAAAATATGAACGTATGAGAATAGGAGATGTGAATTCTCAGGGTAAGAATTAGGTATAAGCAAAATATTGTTCAAAGGAGCTTAAGAGTCCATTAGGAGTAATGGATGATGTATAAAGAGGGAAAAAAGATGATCAAGAGTGATAGTTCTTTAAGCCGATTCATAGTGTTCCCAGTTGTCCAAAATCGCCTTGATTTTTTCGGATCCAGTTAATTCGTAAACATCTGCGAAGTATTCTTTAGTCAATTGGAATGGTTTAGCTGTCAAGTTTGGAATATATTTACCAATCAAGCTTGCTGGTTTAACAGCTGACTTTGGAATCTTCTTGACCAAGAATCTTTGGAATGGTTTAACACCTGATCTTAGGTAGGAAGAATGGAATGGGACTGAAATACCCTTCAATGGAATACAAGCAAAACCTCTTTCTAAATCGATCGGTTGTGGTTTAGCTAATGACTTCTTGGAAACCTCTTCGACGATTTCAGTTAAGTGTTCAGCAACCTTCTCTAGCGATAGAGCTTCTTGTAACTTAACGATATCAATCTTTTGCAATTTGAAGACATTCAATGTATTTGTCAAAGTATCTAATGCTCTCAAGTCACCAGCAGTAACGTACTGTTGGTTTTCAACATTGTAGTTAACAATTTCTAGTAACCAACCAGTTTGCTTACTGATGTGATCAATAACAAATCTCAAAGCAGAATCGGTGAAAGTTGGGGAAATTCTTGAAGGATTGACCGCACACATACCGTAATTTGATCTTCCCAAAGAATCTCTTGGCACAGCAACCTGCATTGTCATTCCTCTATAGAAAACAACATCCACTAAAGACTCAATTGGCATAACGTCTGCTAAAGATGATAAAGCAGAATATTCACCTAAGGAGTGACCAGCAAACATAGACTCGGCTGGAACTAAACCC
Organism: Ogataea nitratoaversa; assembly: GCA_030579435.1. NCBI lineage: Eukaryota > Fungi > Ascomycota > Pichiomycetes > Pichiales > Pichiaceae > Ogataea > Ogataea nitratoaversa. Next base: position 74,814 of record JAKTQZ010000026.1, read on the forward strand.
TTTGCCTTCATATCTTCAAAAGCAGCCTTCTCCATCAAGGTTAGAGCTGGTTGAGTGAATTGAGTGGCAGATAGTAAACCAGTTGGTGATCTGAACGTATATGTTGAAGCTGAGTCATCAATTTCTTTGAAAATCTTCTCCGATCTCAAGCTACCGTCAGTATCAACAGTTTCAAACATCATGGATTTGTAAGCTTCTCTGATTCTTCTACCTTTTGGACCTCCAAAGTGGACAGTTAATTCATTTGGATTGTTCTTGACGATGTCTAAGATTGAGAAACCATAGTTGTTGACGAAATGATTATCAGCCTTGTCCCAAACAGCCTTAGCAACTTCGGAAGAGTTGTACAAGTCCATACCCATTCCTTGCTCTTGAGAACCTTGACCAGTGAAAACAAAAGTGGAGACTGGTTGGTCAATTTCAGCTTCACCAGCTAACACAATTTCATCTGTTTCAACCTTCTTGGTTTCAATCTTGATAATCTTTCTACCGTTAATCATACCAACGTGTTCTAATTTGGTAGATAATTCATCGTTTGGTAACACCATACCGACAAATGTAGCCTTGTAAGCTCTAACTCTTGGAGCAACACCGTTAGCAGCATGCATCTCGACTAACGATCTAACGGAAGCAGAGGAGAACATACCATGAGTGATAGTGCCTGGTAAGTTGGCGTACAATGAGAAGACTCTTGAAACGTGAATAGGATTGAAATCACCAGAAACAGCTGCATATGTTTCATTGGAACCTGGAGCCTTGGTCTTCAGTGCACCAGATAATGGAATAGCGTTCTCAAACAAAACAGGTTGCTCAATTGGAGAACCATTTCTACTCAAGTAGTCAATAACAGGGTTACCATGAGAGTTAGCAGCTTCATATAAAACTTCAGCAACTTGTTTAACTTCTTTAGAGGACAATTCGTAGTAAACTGCACCAGTCGTAATTACTGATGAGTAAACACTACCTGAACTGAATTTGTAAACAGATTTTGTTCTGAAGGTCAAAGTTTTATTCAACAAGTCAACCTTGTCGGAGTCTAAGTGGAACCACTCTTTGGATTTCAAAACAGCAACATCTTTAGCAGAAGATAATTTAACTTCAACTGGAGTCTCAGAGGTCTTCTGGAAAGTGTTGTTGAAGTCACTGTAAGTACCTCTGTAGAAGAAAGCTGATGTGACTTCCATAATAGCGGTACCTTCCCTGTATATAGTACCAACAACTTCAACTGTCTTACCAGTTTCACCATTGACAACAGAGATTATCTCAGCATCAGAAGAAACCTTGTCACCCACCTTTAGAGGTTCAGCACCAGGGAAGATTCTATAAGAATTGGACAAATGAACTAATCTCAAAATATCACCATCAACGGTTTTTGGGAAAATGGACTTCATGATAGCTTTCCACCCAATAACGATAGCAAAATCCATTGGTGCTAATTGATCCCTACCTGCTCTTGGAACAAAGTATTCACATGAGTTACCGATAGCATGAGTTAATTCGGCAATAGCCTTTGGGGTGATTTCCATTGATCCACCTTCAATTCTTGAAGCAACATCAAAGTCCAAGTCAACCGGGCTAGAAATACCAAACCAAACCTTCCAGTAGAATTCTTTAATTCTTTCGTTTCTACCTTCGACAATTTCCGAAATTGGAGCAAATCCATCTGATGGCTTGTAAGTGTATAGCAACTCCAATGGAATGGCAGAGCCATCTGCAGTTCTGTGTTCAATCAAGTGTAACTTAATTGAATGTCCAGAAGCTGAAATGTCAATAATTTTTTTATCTTTACCCTTGATAGCTTCAAAGACTGAAATTGTAGTTTTCGAAGCATCATCTGGGTAAGCAATCTTAACTGTGATCTTCTTTGCTGCAGCCAAAACCTTTCTAGCAGGGTTAGGAACGTGGTTGTAACCTTGAACAGTAAGGATAGATGAGATAAAAGCGTGTCTCCAATTCAATTCAGAACCTGCTAATAGTTTGAACCAAGCATCCGCATCCGGTAATAAAGAACCGATTGAGTAAGTGACTTCATTAGTGGATTTAGAAATGGTAACACCTGGAACTGATGTAACAAGAGTTGGTGTCTTATCGGAGAAGTATTCAACAACTGGGATCTTTGATGCGTCACCACCATACACATCTTTTGTCAACTTAGCAATGTGACCATCATGGATAGAATCCAAGATTTCTTTGATTGGTTCATCAACCTTGTTGGTGAATTGAGCAGCGACTGGACCGTGTAAGATACAAGTTCTTTGGACATCTTCATCAACAACAGCTTCCAAGTCTTCCGATTGCCATAATGAATCCTTTTTGAAGAAAACTTCAAAGTTTTGGTCCAAGATTGGAACAAATGGAACAGGTTTCTGGAATGGGTTTGAACATTCAGCAATAAAGAAATCACAATCTTCACCGTTGATCAATTGAGTCTTTGCATCAGGGTATGCAGCAAACACTTCTTCGATAGCTTTGTCTGGGTTATCCAATTGAGTAAATCTTTGAATAACAGCTGTGGTAGCCTTGGTGGTGAATCTTTCTTCAACTCTTCTTAAAAAGTTTGCAGTGAAATTTCTCAAAGAGACATCGATCCATCTTTGAGATTTTCTAACATACATTAATTCAACACATCTTTTAGCAACTTGTTCATATGTCATATCTTGGATATCGCAAACACCATGTTCATTCTTACCGAACCATGGTTTTTGGAAATCAGCATTCAACTTGCCAATGATGTAATCCTTCTTCTTTGCTAAAGCATCAACTAATTTAGCCTTTGGTAACGAGAAAATGGTTTCATCCATTTCTTTCCAGAAGACAACAGCTCTTGTAGCAATCTTGTGAATTGGTTCACCCATTTCGGATCTAACAGTTAAAATGCCACCAGTTGGCTTCTTGTAGGTTTTTTCCCAATCACCGTCTGGAACACCAGTACATGAAGCAATAGCCTTCTTAGCATCTGGAGAAGTCTTAGCTTCTAAAGCAGTCATAACTCTTGAACCGAATAAGACACCATCAAATGGCATTTCTGGATAGTTGAAGTTTAATGACCAAGTACCAGTCAAGTATGGGTAAGTGTCCTCAGCTGAACCAAATCCTGAACCTGCAATCAAAATGATATTTGGTGATCTTCTGATCTTAGCATACATCTGCAAGATTGGTTGATGAAAATCTTCATAAGAATGATGTCCACCACCTCTACCACCAGTCCATTGTAAAACAATTGGGAAGTTTGGATGAGCCTTAGCAATGGTGATACATTGATTAATTGCATCGATGGAACCTGGTTTCAAACCTAAGTGAGTCAATCCTAAAGTTTCAATATATTCAGAAGCAACTTCTAAAGATGGGACACCAGCACCAATGGACATGGATTGAATTGGGAAACCTTTTTCTCTTAATTCTTTGATCATTGGAATACCCCATTGTAACATTCTTGGATTGACATAAATCAAGTTAATACCGATACCTGAACCTGGAGTGATTTGATTGGCAACTTCCTTCAAAGCACCTTCCATTTGCGCTGGGGAAAAATACCCACCACCGGCAATTTCAATGTGATAACCTGCTCTGATAGTGGCAGCAACAAAGTCTGGAGAAACGGTGGTAGGAGTCATACCTGGGACCATCAATGGAGCCTTACCCAATAATCTAGAAAAGCTAGTATCGACGTAAACCTTACCTTCTCTAGTCTTTGCTAACTTTGGTTGGAACTCTTTCAACCAATTTGAAGCATATTTCAATGATGATTCATCAATATCAAATAGTTCCTGTTTGTAGCCGAAATCAGAATCTTCACCTGGAGCGTCTAAGGCACCTGCAACAATAATTCTAGCACCAGTACCTTCCTTGTTTCTGTGAGTTAAGACACCTAAACCGGAAGCACCACCAGGACCAAAGTCTAAGATATGGGTAGCATCAAATTTAGTGGCAACCTCCCAGTTGACAACCAATAAAGTGATCAATTCAATTAATCTTGTAGAGATGGAACCTTTGTAATCATGCAAGTCAGTACCATTATAAGTGTCATAAACAGGAATGGCAATGTCAGACTGAGAAAATTCTAATCCAGATTTCTTCAAATCGGCAATGATTCTTTCAGTAGCTGGAGCTAATAACTTGGAATGGAATGGCGACATGATTGGCAAAAATCTTGAAGAAAATTTCAATTTTCTCTCACTGAAAGGAATTCTTGATTGTTCTAGACCAGATGGAGCCTTTGCATTTCTCAAGTTTAAGTTCAAACCATACAATGATTCTGGTGGACCAGTGACCACCAAGTTTCTAGCACCATTGACCAAAGAAATGGCAATATGTTTAGTTTCCGGTAAATGTTGGTTGGTTTGATCGACAAACTTGGAAACTTGTTCATATGACAAGTCTCTGATTGATAACATTGGACCTGGTTGACCTTCACCATTTTCTTCGGAATCTTTAACGGCATATGGAGCCAAAGAAGTTGAAGGATAAGCTTGTAAACATCTAACACCTAAGTAGAATAAGAACTCAACAGCTTTTAATGATTGAGTTTCGAATGATTCCCAAGAGTCAGAAGATGCAATAGCGACAGCTGGAACTAAACCTTGTGAGTGACCAGTGACACCTTTTAATGAGTCTCTTAACTCACCTGGAGAAACTCCTAGGATTTTAGCCGTAATAATATAGTGACATAATTGAATAACACAAAGTAATGGGCATGAAACAGGAATGGATAGTAAATGTTCGTTGTTTGGAGTTTGTTCTGGTTTTTCTAACCAGTTGATCAAATCAAAGCCATGGGTGTAAACTCTATCAATATCAGAAGTGGATGAAATTAAAGATTGTAACTTGGATTGAACTTTGAATAAGAAATCAGAAATTAAACCATTGTAAACATCATAAAGTTCTCTCAATTCTTCGAAATAGTCATCAGTGTTACCTTGGCCACCAAAGACAGCGTAGATTGAAGCTTTTTTATCCTTTGATGCCTTGAATAGAGCAGAGTGAGTAGCTGCTGTTTTCAAACCAAAATTCTTATCTAAGAAAATCTTACCTAAGAAATAGTTCTTAATTAAATGGTTCTTAACTTTGGCCAGTGTTGTTGGATTGAATTCACTGTTGAGAGATTCAGCAGCAAAAGAATGAATATCACGTCCTTGTAGGAATCTAGTTTCAAATTCATCAATAATCAACTTGACGGCATCTAATTTTTCAGCTTCAATTGAGTTTGACTTGACAACATAACCTAAGAATTTTGTTAGCAATTCAGCTTTTGAAGATGGTTCATCGTCATCAGCAAAACCTTCAGTGACTTCAGGTAATGATTTATAGAAATCAGTAGTTAATTGTTGATATAGTAAATAACTTGATGGTGGAGTCAAAATGGTAGTTTCAATCGAACCATGGGTGATAACTAAGGGTCTATTGACTGTCATATTTCTGTTTCTTTCGGATTTATATATGTATATATGTGTATGTGGTAACTATAATACAAGCCATTGGATTCATATGTTAGTATATATATTGTATAATAATCAATCTTCTATCAAACAATGTTAAAAGGTCTTCTTTCCTTCCCGGTTCATTTGTATGGGGGTGGGGGGACGATACACGATATTCCGAAGATCTCACAAGTTTATCTTCCGCCTATCAAAAATTTGAAAATCACTTGCAGATGCGAATAAGATTTCGAGATTTCCTTGTTGGGTATATTGATCAAAGAGATAAAAAGGTGATAATCCATTCAAAATTGCAAGTGAATGTATAAGTAGGAGGTAAATATATAAATGAGTAACGAATTGATTTTGGATAAGATGAATAAATTTGGAAGTTTTGTATAAACAAGTTAAAATTCTTCAAGGAAAAACAAACCTAAACAATGAATGTAGTAGTATGAGATTAAAAAAAAAAAAAAAACAAGTAACTTACCTTTTTGGAAATTGAAGTTATATTAATAGAAGTTAGATTGAACTAAGCTACTGGATGAATAAATAAATGAGATTAAGGTGATTGATTGATTGATTAATTAATTGAAAAAATAATAGATTCAGTGAAAAATCTTTCTTAATTGGAGAATAAAACTAACAAATGATGTTACTTTCTTATAGAGGAAATGAATGTATAAGTAGTTATCAATGGTAACAGTTTATATGGGTATTAAGATAAGTCTGTTATAAATGTTATAATAGTTAAATTTTCTCGATATCGAATGAATAACAGGCTAGAGATGTGGTAATTGGTCTGTTAAAAATATGGGTAAGTGAGAAAAGAGAACTAAATATTATCTGTTGAATCCTTGAATTAGTATTCCTGTATATTAAAGCTTATATATATGGTAAGAAAACAAACAAGTAAAGAACAAGTATTGAAAAATCTAATACAAAAAAAAATTGACACCGATTGTTAACAGAGGAAAGATATCAAATGTTGTAACAACAAATCACAATCAACAATTTGCAAACAACAAAAACAGTTTGAAATTTAATATGGAGGTGTTGGTACTAATCCTTTTTGGAATTTATTTAGTAGTTGTTGTATAAACCCAAATATTTTATTCTACTGTACAGCGTAACTGACTGAGCCTTTCAAAATATTACATAGTATAGTATAGTAATATATTATACTCATATACTCATGTATACCTACAACAACACGTACGCACTGCGCACGTTCCAGCGGGTACAAGAGAAATCTTCCCGGGCCGTCAATAATATCTTTGAACCCGGGAACTTTAACTGTCTCCTGGAATCTGGAGACTCAACAAACAAACAAACAAACAAACAAATATTATGGTATGGGCAATTTTACTAGTGGCGTGAGTGAGACCGTGAGAGTGAGACCCCGTGTATTTCTGCAAAAAAGTAACACGGGCTATCTCTATCGATATCTATCTATTCATATGGTAAAAAGTCGCGGTCTACCTACTTAGTATATAGTAAGAATAGCGCGGCCTAGCCAACTCCAAGCCGATGCCTTCCCCTGGGTTGAATATCGAGTTTTCTTTAAATAGTTTTCCACGACTGCAAAATTGTGTTGGGAATTTTTTTTTTGTTGAGTTTGGCGTCTGAAACTTTTTAGAGTCTCGACTTCTAAAACAAATTTTTTTTTTGAATTTTAAAAATTTAAAAAAAAAAAAAATCACAAAAACATTAAATTAAAAATAAAATTGTTACTGCGCCTTTAATTTCCAACAATTATTACACACAACAATAAAAAGTGTGATTATATAATCTATAATCAGTCCACCCACCACGGTAAGTTTGGCGGGTAACTGAACTGTTTAATTAAACCCTTATTCAATAATAATTATTAATTACATAATTTCATCCAACAAACAAACAGACCAACAGTAAATTATTATAAAACAAAGGCGGTGTTGATTTACAGAGTACATGGAGAAAATTCCGCTGGTCCCTAATTCCTTGGAAGCGGGCGGGTTGTTAAGGGAAAGAAAGTAATTAAACTTTGAGCTTGAAATATTAGAATTCTCAACATATTAACAGAACAGATAATATGAAGGATAAGGTTCTAGTTCTGGTTCTCGTTCTCGTTATTATCAATCCAAGCTGTTAGTTAGTAATGTGTGTAGCTCTAACAGTACCTAAGCAATTGAAAAGTTACGTAGTTTGAATTTTGGACTTAAAATGTTCAAATCTCGCGCTTGAGAATCAAAATTTTGGGAAGTTTCATCGTGGCTACTTATTACTTACCTACTATAGCTTTGTACATGAATTATTACTATATTGATTTATATGGCGTTAGTTCTAAGTCTTATTATTTCGAATCTTTGATAATTTATTTTGACGGATTACAGATTGTTCGCAATGCGCATCATCTATTCATTCACAATATTATTACATCATTCATTTTGCTATGATTGATTTGGATTTGCCACATTGTCTATTTATCTGATCACTCTACCTATCTATCTATCTATCTATCTATCTATCTATCTATCTATTTCTCCGTAATATTAAATAAAAGCTTTATTTTTTTTGTCTGCCACCATTATGCAGCTCAATGTGTTCCGGTGCTCATACATTTATTTTCCCTTTCTCGTATCCTTTGATAAATGTTGAGTTTTAGATACTTATCAATTGATTGATTACAAATGCTTTGTAATATTTGTAATGATTTCATCTACCATGAATTCCGAGTTTCCTTTATCGATGGAGTTGTTTTGTTGGTTGTAGATTGAATTGACTAATCACAGGATTAGTAACCTCATATCAATGGTCAGTCACTGGAAACCAAGCCTTCATTAAATCATTGTTGGATTGTAATCTCTGCTTCTGTAATGAGATGATGACTCAATATTCACCAAGTCTTTGTTTAATTCTGTTAAGCATTTATTTCCCATTAAGGGATCCCGCTATATACATATTATATACATTTTTTTCCTTTAACAATAAATAAGGCTGTGTATTGTTTTGTTTTGACAACTGTAAAGTTTGTTGTAAAGTTGATTCTGATTTTCTTTTTGGGATTTGATCAAAATTGAAATAAAATTTAGTTGTTTGTTCAATGAAAGGTTGATTCAAAAACATCTTGAAGATAAATCTTTAATTGAATTAAAGTGAAGGAATATATTGTTAAAATGGATGATTACTAGAATGTTTCAATATGTTTTTTCTGTTATCTTATTATTTTATCAATAATTGAGTAGTCTTTTCATTTTTTTCAATATTTGTAATTTTGAAAAAACACACTCAACATGAGAACCCTACTTGTTTGAGAATCAATCATAAATATAGAGCTTACCTCACTGATATATGAATTTTTTTCAAAAATCATCCACTACAGTACTTCCCAATCTCTGACTCTCAAGTTCCGGTTACTATTTACTGCTAAGTGGTATCAGCATTCTAGGTGGTCATTATTCCATAAACTGGCTCTGGGATTCTATAAATCATTTCATTTCTCTTATGTTGCACTTCAAGAACCAAGAACCTTCTCTTCACTTCAGCGCTAATCAATTTACTTTATTAATTATCACAATTAGATGAGAAGTAAAAACAAAAAACTTGGCTGTGCCAAAATGTTAGTTATATCGAATAGACAAAAAAAAAAAAAATTTCGATACTTTTCTATCACCACGGGGTGCGGCGCACATGGGCCATCATTAAAATCTGACTGTAACCCTTTTTAATTTTAAGTTCAAGGCATGGGCTGAAACAATTTGTAAGACTCAATTGCAGAGGAAGAATATTCAATTCAGATTTTGATGAAGCAATTGACAATTGACGCATTATCATTACAGATTTAACCTTATTCCTACAAATATTGATCACGGTTAAAGATAACTTCAAGATAGATGTGCAGGTGCAGGTCTCAGTGAAGTATAATACACAGCAGAGACAACAGCAAACAAGCAAACTCAGGAGATCAGTCTCATTCTCAATACACATCGTTTGCTTTAATTAACAAATAATAAATTAGAAATGTCTTCTTCGGAGCTGATAAATTTCCCAATATCACTCTTGACTGGTGATTTAACTGAAAATACATTACTGCCCATAGTTAGAGAGTCGCTTGAAACTTCTATTGAGCCAAATACCCCACATTATGGTGTGCTCTCAAGGTTCATCTGGTTCATTAGTTTGATCTCATTTAAAATATTGAGTTTCATGCTATACCATTCTTCTTCTCTCATATACTCTCTCATATCATATAGTGTTGAAGTGACAGTGTCATTCTCAACTCTTGTACTAATAGTATGTTTCATTTTAATAGCAGTCTATGCTTATATCAGATACAACTACTTGACAGTTTATTCAAGATTACCAGAAGAACCTAAAAGACAAGAACCATCAATAGATACTTACTTGGAAAATCCTAGAGAATCAAGCGAACCCTCATCTTTCTTTTTTTATGAATTTTTGTCTGCAATTAAAATATTTGGTTATTTAGAAACTGAAGTTTTCAATGAACTGACTAAAAGCATGCAAACTCAGAAACTAGATGCAGGTGAAATTATATTTCTTGATGATACATCAGGTTTTGGAATATGTGTTGAAGGGGAAATTGAAGTTTTCTTTAAGACCGGTAATGACATGAGTGAACAAGCGATATTCTCGAATGATAATTCAAAAGAGGCCGTTGTTGTTGATAATGTCAAGTATCAACTTTTAAACAACGTTAAAAGTGGTGCGCCATTGTCTTCTTTTATTACGGTCTTGAACCTGCTAACTGACATGGATGATCCCAAACCACCTAACAGAAGTAATAGCAACCTGGGCCATCTTCCCACTCTTAGTGATAACTTCAGGTTAGATAATAATACAATTGCTCCAGAAGCTGTTTGCGATTCGCCCTCCTCAGAACCATTGACCCCAAAGAGAAGTTTTGATAATTCAACGGGAACCAATAACCATGCCACACCATCACTAATAGCAATTCCAAAGAAAAGTTGTACAATTTCAATTATACCAAAGGAAGCTTTCCATAGAGTTTCATTAAAATATCCTAAAGCATCATCTCATATTGTTCAAATGATCTTAACTAAACTATACACAGTCACTTTTCAAACAGCTCATGGTTATCTTGGGTTAACTACTGATATCATGAAGACTGAAATAAATTTGAATGAAAGATCGTCTTACCAACTGCCACCATATCTGCATAACAGTGTTGTTAAACGGTTCTTTGAGAAGAATTCTATACGTTCAAAGAATCCATCATCAAACATAAATGGTACATCATCAAGAGAAAGTATATTAAAAGAACAAAGAAGTGCTACAAATTACACATCTGATTCGTCAGACCCTATTGTTTCAGGATCCTCACTACGCCATCGGAGGTCAACTCTTGCTACTATTCCATATATGGACCCTTTAAGCTCTGATGCAGACGATAACCTTAGTAATTGTACAGATTTTGAAGTCCCTATACCTCGATCAAAGACCAAACGGAAGACTTCAATCCACAAGATCAAGTCAAAAAAGAGTGGCGATGTTAGAGAGTCTACTTCTGCTAGAAAGATTTTGAACAACGGAAAGACATCTACAAACGGATCTTCGAGACATTTTGTATTAAATTCTAGGACCTCCTCAAATCCAGGTGATTTGCTATCCAATGTTCCTTTATTACGTAAAGAGAAACTATTCAACCTGTCGTCATCTCCCCTTGATATGGACGAAGTCAGGGATCGTACTTTCAGTGCAGGAGATGAAGAAACTGAAGATTCGTCTTTACGAGCTGCCATAGTGGAGAGTATTTGTCAATGTATTGGGATTGATCGAAACTCAATGAGACCAAGAACTTATGTGGCCTCTTCTGGCTTGAACTCTCCAATGATATCAGGACTAACAGTTATCAAAGATACCAATATCAATGGGAGATTCTTTAATCCTTCCAATACAAGTCAGAAAGTTGTCGGTGCCCCAAAAGTGAGAACATTTTCGACAACAAGTTTGAGATCGTTTGAAGGCGAGGCGTATATCAATGAGTCAAGCAACGTAGAAGAAGGTGCTTTCACTTCTAGACCATCGTCATCCCAGTCTTCAGACTTTGAGTCCATGCAACATGATATAGCAAACGAAATCAAAATTTTTTCACTTCCTAAAAACTCAAAAGTTATATCTGCGAATGAAGAAACTCCTGGTTTATACTATGTCATTGATGGTACTCTTGATGTGAGCTACTTGAAAAAGACAAATGGCGATCCAATTGAAACTGATGTAACCGAGGAATTTATTTATCAAGTCAATGCAGGAGGAATTTCTGGGTACTTGGGAACTCTAATTGGTTCCAAGTCATTTGTCAATGTTACAGTGTCGAGCGATGAATGCATTGTTGCCTACTTATCAAGGGAATTCTTTGAAATTTTGATCGAAACATTTCCTTATTTGCAGCTAATCATAGCAAAGAACCTATTGAATTTACTAGATAGACGATTGCTATTAGCTGACTATTCTATGGAATGGATCCACGCACAAGCTGGCCACGCTTTGTATTCTCAAGGAGATCCAGCAAACGGTATATATATCGTTTTGAACGGTAGACTAAGGTCGATAGTGCACCCCCATAAACATGACAAAGAGTCTAATAAAGAAACCAGCAAAGAAACAACAATCATAACGGGCGAACATGGTCAAGGCGAATCTCTTGGCGAAGTTGAGGTGTTGACTAAGACTAAAAGATCAACCACAGTCGTTGCAATCAGAGATTCTGAGCTGGCCCGTATCCCAAGAACTTTGTTTGAAATGATCGCGTTGAGTAATCCATCTATTATGATCAAAGTTTCAAGAATTGTTGCTAAGAGAGTCTCAAATAATTTGAACAATGACTACATAAATTACAGAAACCCAACTATTGCTCCCAAAATTAAAGATGAGCCCTTGATTCGTAGTGCTAATAACTATAGAACCATTTCTATTTTGCCCATAAGCTATGGGCTACCAGTTTGGGAATTTGGTGAAAAATTAGCTGCTGCTTTTGAAAAAGTTGGTAAATCAGTGAAGGTTTTAAATCAGACCTTGGCTTTGACAAGATTAGGAAAGCATGCGTTTGACAGATTAGCTAAATTGAAGCAAAGTGGCTATTTCTCTTATTTGGAAGATAAATATGATATTGTTCTTTACTTGGCAGATACAACAGTTAGCTCCAATTGGACGAAGACCTGTATTCAACAAGGTGATTGTGTCTTGCTGTTAGCCGATTCTACTGGATCACCAAATATTGGGGAATTTGAACGAATGCTAGTGAAAAGCAGAATCAACTCTAGAACAGAGTTAATATTATTACATCCAGAGAGAAATGTTGAACCTGGATTGACCAACAAGTGGTTAAAGAACAGAATTTGGGTTCATTCACATCATCACATTCAAATGCCTATACAGGGTAATCTTGATTTAACAGGAAGACACCATCAAGGTGACTTTATACCTGATTTACCTGAGACAACACTGTCACCAAACATTGCCAATAAGCTAATATCTAAAACTACTGCAAGATTAAAAAATAATATCAAAAATCGGATGGAGTACATCATAAATAATAACGATTTTTTACAAGTTTTGAAGCAAATGAAAGAAAGTTTCAAATCAAAGAAATACTATCAGCCAATGCAAGAGCACAAGGATGATTTCATGAGACTTGCCAGAATCTTAACCGGTCAGGCGATAGGTTTGGTTCTTGGAGGAGGTGGTGCACGAGGATTAAGTCATATCGGTGTTATCAAAGCGCTAGAAGCCAACGGTATAGCTGTTGACCTAATTGGTGGTACCTCGATTGGAGCGTTGATTGGAGCCGTTTATGCTAGGGAATATGATTTGGTTCCAGTCTATGGCCGAACAAAAATCTTTGCAGGCCGCATGGCTTCCATTTGGAGATCTATCATGGATATTACCATTCCAATAACATCTTATATTACCGGTGATCAGTTCAATAGAGGTATTTGGAAAGCTTTGGGAGATTCTAGAATAGAAGATTTCTGGATTAAATATTATGCTAACTCAACAAACATCACTGAATCCGTCATGGAAATACATACAAGTGGATATGCTTGGCGTTATGTTCGTGCTTCTATGTCACTAGCTACCTTATTGCCCCCATTGACTGATAACGGTAATATGTTATTGGATGGTGGATATGTTGATAATCTTACAGTTCAAGAAATGAAAAGAAGAGGTGCTGATGTAATTATAGCAGTTGATGTTGGATCAGTTGATGATAGAACTTCAATGAGCTATGGCGATTCGTTGAGTGGATTTTGGGTTTTGGTCAATAGAATCAACCCATTTTCAAAGCACCCTAATGTTCCAAGCATGACCGATATTCAAATGAGGTTAGCGTACGTTGCTTCAGTCAATGCGTTGGAACAGGCAAAGACCACAGAAGGTTGTATTTATTTGAGACCACCGATAGAAAATTATGCCACTCTGGATTTTGGAAAATTTGATGAGATATATCAAGTTGGTTCAAGTTACGCAAGTAGCTTTTTCAAGAAGATGAAAGATAGAGGTGAGCTACCTCTTATCAAGTACAAAAGAAAGGAAACATATAGAGCCAATGTACTAAGAAGAAGAAACTCGGTTTAGTTACGTCTAATCATATCTCCACGACATGCATATAAGTTTACTCTTTTTCGTCATGATAATTTATCAATAATCAGTAATATACCTATACAACAAAATTTATAAACCATCTGATGGGTAATGTAAAAAGTGTTACTGTACTGGTTAAATTGTAAAAAAAAACACATATATATTACAAATACACTGAAACACGTCGAAGGTAAACAGACATATGAATATCAGTCAGCCAAATTTCTTGGTCCTCTATCAAACTTATTATGGTAATGTTTCTTCTACCCCAATCAAACATTAGCAGCATCTGTAACTAATATCACAGAATCACCTCTCACGAACACCATCTCCGTTTTCTTGGTTCTTGATTTAATCTCTAAGTTATCATCTGAGTAAAATATAGTTTCAGTGGCATCACTCAAAACCATATTACAGTGTGAATCATATGCCTATAATAAATCCAGAAAATCCGAAAACAGATGTTAGTATTTAGTCTCTATGAGTTAAGCGTAGGTTACACAAAATCTTTGCGGACAGCTAGTGAACTGTTAATTCCAAGAACGCCATGTTGCTTGGTTCCACTTATGAATACGTACATGTAATTTTCCCACCATTTCTCTGCTTCCTCTCAACTTGACGTATATTTGTTCATCTAAACAGAGTTTGACTAAATCTAGGGGTTCAGATGAAGACACAGCAGATCCTTCGCTCATTGTTGTGATGTAATATAATTTTTGGGGTGTCGATCAATAAATAACGTGCTTCAAATGTATACACTTGACTGGTAGACACACAATAGAAATGATACTTGGGTTTGAACTGATTGCAAACCTGTTTCTATTTACTTCAAGTGGTTCTTGAACAGAAGATTGAAAATCCGAGACACTAGCCTTACAGTGGCGAGTAAACAATAAACATCTTCACAGGTGGCTAGTGTACCATTTTCTCATGAGAGTTCGGTGATTTATTTATTTTATTCAGAGATTAAAGATGAAAGAGATATAGTAAAATAGACACAACTACTAAAACATTCGTGCTTTATGATTATAGTGAACTACAGCGAGTCAATTTAGTGAATACAATAAAGATGGCTACTATAAGTGAACCAGTTACCGAAGATGGAGAGCAACTCAAGTTCTACTGCTTAGGAGGTGGTAACGAAGTTGGTAGATCTTGTCATATAGTTGAGTATAAAGGAAAGGTTGTTATGTTAGATGCAGGGGTTCATCCTGCCTACTCAGGTGCTGAATCATTACCTTACTATGACGATTTTGACTTATCAAGAGTTGATGTTCTACTTATCAGTCATTTTCATTTGGACCATGCGGCATCCTTGCCATATGTCATGCAACATACAAGTTTCAAAGGAAGAGTTTTTATGACGTATCCGACCAAAGCTATTTATAAATGGCTACTGAACGATTTTGTGAGAGTCACAAGTATAACTGATGACAACAGTAATGATAATGAGAATACGAACAGTTTCCTTTATACAGATGAGGATTTGAATGAATCTTTGGATAGAATTGAAACTATTGATTTCCATTCCACAATAGAAGTCGAAGGCATACGATTTACTGCATACCATGCAGGCCATGTCTTAGGAGCAGCAATGTTTTTTGTGGAGCTGGGTGGCTTGAAGTTTTTATTCACAGGTGATTATTCAAGGGAAGAAGATAGACATTTAAGCTCGGCTGAATTGCCTCCGGCAAGACCAGACTTGCTAATAACAGAAGCCACTTTTGGTACAGCTACACATGTTCCAAGAACAGAAAGAGAATCCAAACTTACGAATATAATTCATTCTACCATTCAACAAGGTGGGAGGTGTCTTCTGCCTGTTTTTGCTTTAGGTAGAGCACAAGAAATCTTGTTGATATTAGATGAATACTGGCAAAACAATAAAGACCTACAAAAAGTGCCAATTTTCTATGCCTCAGACTTGGCAAAAAAGTGTATGGCAGTTTACCAAAGATATGTTAATATGATGAACAATAATATAAGAAAAAAGTTTACTGAAACAAATGTGAATCCGTTCCACTTCAAATACATAAAGAACATAACGAATATCGAAAGAATTGATGACATGCAACCATCAGTTATGATTGCATCTCCAGGTATGTTACAAAATGGTATTTCTCGAAGAGTCTTAGAGAAATGGTGTCCGGATCCAAGAAATGCTTTAATAATGACAGGTTACTCAGTGGAAGGCACAATGGCTAAATCGATTTTAACGGAACCTACTGAGATTCCATCGATTTCTAATCCTGATGTGATGATACCAAGAAAAATGATTGTCGAAGAAATTTCTTTTGCTGCCCACGTCGATTATGAACAAAACTCCAAATTCATTGAACTAGTGAATCCAAAGACTATTGTACTAGTTCATGGTGAATCCAATCCAATGGGGAGATTGAAATCAGCATTATTATCCAAGTACCAGAGATTCAAGAATACGGAAAATGAAGTTAAAGTTTACAGTCCAAGAAATGGTACAAGTTTGACTTTGAACTTTAGGGGTGTAAAGATTGCCAAGGCAATGGGCCAAGTAGCTACAGAATTACCTAAAGAGCACGATATTGTCAATGGAGTGCTGGTGCAAAGAAACTTTGACTTGAACCTGTTGAAAATTGAAGACTTGAGGGAGTTTTCAGGATTAACCACAACCATTGTTAGACAGAGACAATCATTAAGAACGAACGCGAACAAGAACTTGATCCATTGGCAATTATCTCAAATGTTTGGTTATGTTAAAGTTGTAGCCGATTTTGAGAATAAATATATTATTGAGGTGATGACCAGTATTAAGATTACACTTGAAGAAGATGAAGGAATTGCCACTGTTGAATGGAATTCGGGTTTAGTTGATGATACGATAGCCGATTCCGTCTTAGCCATATTGATGAGTTGCGATAGTTCACCAGCTTCTGTTAAGATCTCGTCAAAAAGCTGCAACCACCACCATCCCCACACCAGCTCTGAACAGTCTGAACAGTCCGAAAAGGTTAAGGTGGAAGACGACGATCAAGATCTACCAGACATCAAACAAGAAGACTCAACCACTGTGTTAGACGTGAAAGGTCTGGAATCTGACTATACCGCAGAGGCAAGACTGCATCGTATCGCTAAAATATTCGATGTTCAGTTTGGTGATGCATTTTCGAATAACTTAGAGGAAAACCATGGTGTGATTAAAATCGGTAAGAATGAGGCCAAAATAGATTACACCACTTTTAAAGTGGACTGCAAATCAGGTGCTTTGAGAGGTAGAGTTGAAGGGGTTCTTAGTAGGGCGCTAGATTTAGTTGCCCCTCTTTCTCATGACTAACGAAGAGTTACTTGTTGTATACAGGAAAAACAGTGTAAACTTTGGAAATATATAATTTGAGACAAGTCACAATAATCCACAGTTGGAGTAAAAGACTCCTAGTAGCTACATTAAACTCAAACCATTTAACAGGGGAATCCTACCCCTACTTATTTATGTTTCACAACTGATACGTATTGAATTCTGACCTAATCTGCCATTTATTCCTTAAAGCGGAGAAAAAGCAGGTGCTACAAGACAACAATGATTTGTTGAACAATTAATTAGTCGAGAGATAATAAATAAATAAAATTACAAAAAACGTGGACTGAAACAGTAATTGAAGCGACAAAACCCTTGATGCAGCTAGATATTGAAATCACCAAATTCGAAAACGTGCTTATCAACCCAATCACAACCGGTATCACTACTTGGACTTAGCCCAATTAAATCGTTGTCATCAAATATAACATTGAAATCAATCTCATTAAAATTACTGTTGTTATTTCCATCACCTGTAGTATATCCAATACCTGTATTTGGAACTGATCCTGTATTAAATGCATTACCTGCAACAGGGGCAGTTACAAGTGAAGAAGATCCAATACTTTCTTCTACCTGTGGACTGGACGTGTAATCTGTCGACGGAGAAGCTGTCGGTTTCGTATGATTTGACGACAACGTTACAGGATCAGTTGACGAACCATTCGCTGAAAATGACGATGCTTGTTCCTCAATTTTCACTCTTATTGATTGGAAAGGAGAAACTGTACCGCTTCTTGTATTGCTAGCCGTATTGAGTACAGGTGTATTAGCGAGAGAGATGTGAGGAGTACGACGTCTTGAACCTGGTTGTGATGGAGCGTCAAACTGTAAATTTGATTCCGGAATGCTCATTTGAACTTTCTTGTATAACTTAGGCGACACCCTCATTAATGTGTCTTTAATATGTTGAATTAATTTTGATGATAATACCCAATGTCTTGAAATCTGAAATATCCCACTCAATTCGAGTTTGATATATTCAGCATAAACGTCCAATTCTTCATTAGATATATTGTCTTTCAAAGCGTTTTCACCAGTAGTTTGTAATGAAGATTCAACCCAAGAATATGCACTAAGATGAACTAGACACGAAAATGCAAGGGAGCATGCATAAAACGGAGTCCTTTGGAGAATTCTAGCGGGATTTGTATCCAGTAGTAATTTAACAACAGAAGAGGCAGAATCTATTGTTTTTCTTGTTTCGATAATCTTGAACGAGTCAACTTCCTGTTTACCCCCAAGAGTTTGACAGTTTGCATCATCACTTTCATCTCCCATGCACTGTGGGTGCCTTGCAATATCTGGTCTCCATAAATATGAAAAAGGTCTGTGCGTGAAAATCTTAGCGTAGTTTACCAACATTATAGATTGATGGACTCCTTCATTTACTTTCCCTCTTGCATCCAACAAATAAGGAGCATGATATGCATCAGGATTTTCAATTTTCAGTTCCCAGTTTCCAATGGCAGCTTTCATATGAACCAGGTGATACTGCACATCTTTATTAGCCTGTATCGCAACATTAAGTTTGATCGAATCATTAACCAACTTACAACATTCTGCTCTACTTTTATAATCAAACACTTTAGCAGGGATTGAAGTTGGATAAAAGGTTAACATTTTTCTGGAGGCTAATTCAGACATGGAGAAACCGGACGCTGTTCCACTTAGTGTATCAAAAAAATACACTTCCCATAGTAATCGACGAGCAGAATCTTCCAGTATTCTACGAGGCACATTTGCCAACCTTGGAGCAGAAAGTAACTCTTGAACCACATCAACGTCTTTCTCAGTTTCTGGTGTATTGACTAGACCAGATGTATCCTTGGCCTTTTTTGGCGACTCAGTCATAAAACCATTAACATCCATAAACACAGGAGGAAGTCTATCTTGATCTAGTAGATTGAGTTTCAATTCAAACGTTAACGATACTGAAGCTTCTCTTAGAGAAACGGAGAGATCATGCAATGAAGAGATATGTGACACCATGGCCAATAAAAGAAGAACTTGAAGAGTGACAAGATCTTTACCAGCTTGTTTGGAATATTCTAAAATATTGTTAACCATAAAGTTGACTGTCTCCACATCCCTTGAATATATAGACTTCACTTGGCCATCTCCCATGAGTTGTAACGCTAATAGTAAATCATATTTGTAAGGAATAGCATCAAAATATTCTCTGATTTCTTCTTTTGCGGGCATGAAAGGATGTGCATCATGAAAGTTCATGTAGTAATTACTTATGATCAAGTCAGTGTCTATTGTTTTCACTAGTTTAGGGGTTATGTATAGCATATTCAGAGGTTTCAAATGCTTTGGATCAAATAATAAATCAATTGCTTCAGGTTTGTCCTTTGATGCATTGAATTTAGGGTAAAATTCTATCCCATCATTCTCTTCATTCTTAGTTTTTATTTTAGCTTTTCGGCTAGTCAAACAAGGTGGAGCCTTATTGAAATTTTCTTTATGTAAACATTGTTTATCGCAAGATTTATCATTTGTTAAAGATGAGTGTCCATTTTTTACACAGGGGAGCATAAAACTGTCTATATCATTGTCTATATCATTTGATGATAGTTTTGATGTTTTAGATGATGCGGGTGATATAATAGAGGCTGTCGATGATACGCTTGAGTTTATTGTTTCTGGGGTGGAATTTGATGTTAGTTTTTGTTTCTTGATGCTAACACCTTTTTTTCTTGAACCACCTCTATGACTCTTCACGTACTCACAAACGGTATCTGCCTTGACACACCGTGTACATTTGGGCTCTCCACCATCACATTTCAAATGTCTAGATCTACAATGAAGACATGCCCGAGAGACATGTTTGACTGATGACCTGTTGTCCTTTCTAGAGGATGTACTCATTTGTATAGACAACAATCAAAAGAATCAAAAGCGGAAATATACCTAGATGATACTATAGAATAATATTTTATTTGTCGAAATATGATGACAATATTTGTAGATATAGATGTAAATGTAAAGATAGGATAAAGTTCCACTTGTTATGATTTGATAGGATTCCAAAAAAAAGGTAGAGATGAGATTTGTTGTGATTGGAAATTATACAGGATCTATGACAAAACCAATTGAGCATGCGATTATTGCTTCGGCTACCATAGGAAACAAGATAGAACGGAACAATTTAACAGATAATAAGGACAATACAATTACACAAAGCAGGAATGGATTTGAATATACTAACTAACATAAACGAGCCCATTGAATCATATTCAAGGCAATGACTAAGTTAGCGCTACAGTTACAGTGTAACAGTAGTATATTATACAGTGTAAACCCAAGCCAGCAACCAGGGCGCTTATCTCACTTCTCACGTAACCAAACTTTAGGAAAACTGATTACACTATGGCAGAATTCTATTTGCTGGGGCGAGTTTTGTCGGGCTTTGTGTGCGTTAGGCTCGGTGGCACGTCACGGGTCCACAGTGATAAGCTGAAGTTTGTTTGAGTCATGTTTTTGATTGTGCCCCCTTTAGCTTTGCCAGCTGGATCAATGTCAATGCATAATATGATAGATGATAGGCGATAGCGTTTAAGGTTGTGCTGCCAAACTTTGTGAATTGTAAACACTAAACAATTTGCTGCGTTCACGTTTTCTCAATCGCTGCTTACAACAATCACAAGTAATTCACCTTTTCCGTGAGCATCCAGGTTTCAAAGCCCGCGACCATTACATTAGAGTTTCAGTTTAGGCAACTTTAGCTCCACCACTGAGTGGCTTTAGTGTTTTATTGTTTAGGCCTCATGAATGCGTGGCTGTTTTTGTAATATGTGGCTGGTTTAAGTCGCTGATCATATTTTATAATCGAATCTCGAATCTCGATATAATACTGGATATATAGATCTATCTAGTCATTAGTTACGTGATTGGAAAAATTTGAAGGCTGTGATTTATAAGTATAGGTGCAGAGTTGTCAAGAAACATCTTGTTCTTCTTATTTGAAACAACCTTACACAGACCTATGTTGCTTTGAGGGACCTATAATGTGCACAGCCATTGAGAGTTGGGATTCTGGATTCTGGTATTCAGTTGAAAAATGACATTTCAATCAAAATAATAGAAATTGCAGGGAAAGTAGATGAAGTAGACGACATTGTAGGGATTATATAAAACATGCATATACCCTGGTACTAGACAAGGCAAAGAGAATATATCAAAGTGAAGAAAGGGTATCTATAATGTCAAAAAATATAATTATAGACAATGGTACATATACCATGAAATTTGGGTCTACATCAATTGATTCTCCTTATCATATACCCAATTGCGTAATAAGAACAAACGATAAACGTGTTTCTTTGGGACACACTTTGACCTCAGGCCCACCACTGGCTGATCCTACCAACTTGATTTTCAAAAGGCCAATAGAGAATGGACAATTGACCCAATGGTCACTAGAGAAACAGATTTGGGATTACGCTTTTATAACATCGACCAAAAATGATCCACATTATGACGAAGATTACTTAGCTGATGCTAATCTGATTTATTCAGAAACGCCAGTTACGTTGTCAAAATTTCAAAACAATACTGATCAAGTCTTATTTGAAGAATATAATATTGCTGCGTTGTACAGATGTTCTAACGCATCATTACTTCCTTGGATGACGCAGATAGATTCATCTAACGAAAGACCATATAATGACTTTCAATTGGTGATTGATTCCGGATTCGAGAGTACGTGGGTGATACCCATGATTTATGGATTACCATATTGGAAAGCGGTTAAGAAAATGCCACTCGGGGGTAGATTTTTAAATGGATATCTTAGAGAGATGATCTCATTTCGACATTATAATGTTATGGATGAGACATTACTAGTTACAGACATCAAAGAAAAATGTTGTTTTGTAACATTGAACTATGACGAATCTTTGAAACAAATCGAAAAACTGAGGAAAGTTAAATTAATCAAACAAAGTACCTCAGAAAATGCAATTACTATCAACTACGTATTGCCAGATCATAAAACCAGTAACGTGGGGTACACTATCTCAGATAATGCACTTTTGAATACAAGTAATAAGATTATAGACTCACAAACTTTGAAACTATATGATGAACGATTTGCAGTACCCGAAGTCCTTTTCCAACCTGAATTGGCCGGTATCCATAAAGCAGGATTGGTGAAAACTTTACAAGAATCATTGGCGCTATGTCCTGAATTATTAAGACCATTATTATGTGCAAACGTTGCTGTTGCAGGTGGTAATTTTAATCTGAGCGGTCTTACCGAGAGACTGAAAGGTGACTTGGAACAAGTCATCCCAATCAATGATGAATTGAATGTGTTTGATTATAGTAAATGGAGTCAGGATCATGGAAATACTTTAAAAATAGATTATAGCGAAGTTGGATGGTTTGCAGGAAAGGAATTTTTTGCAAAGAATGGATTTGAGAAGGTTAGTGTTTCTAAAGAGGAATATTACGAATTTGGTGCCGAATATACGCAAGAGAAATTTGGCTACAAAATCAATCAATAAAGACATGAAAGATTATTTGGGAGATTTGAAAAGAGTATTATAAAGTTTTTGATCGCAAGATGCGTGTATAAGGTGTATTGTGCATAATGAAGGGAACTATCTAAATAAAAAATAACACGCCCTGGCATGATTATGAATAGATGCCGAGCGAAACCTACATTGAAACAAAACAACATGTATGGTCCAATGTAATAAAGAACTGAAATGTAAATTATCTAATAATGAGAGCAAAAACGCTAAAACCAAATGCACATGGAAAATATAAAGATAGAGGCAACACTAATAAGACTTGTCCAGACAAGTAACTGATGCCAAACGGGGGCTATACTATACCTAACCATCAACAAACAAACACTCATTCCAGATAAAACCATACTCCCTATAAGGCAAGCAATTCCAAAAAACACAATCAGCATTAATTGACTACTATCCCTGAAATCAGAGCCATTATCGGAAGATCCCAAAACTGAGAGAATAACACCTAGTCCAACACCGGTAGTTAAAAATGATAGTGGGAGTAAAGTCAAATATATAAACGCAATTATTCTATCATGATTGAATTGTTCGATTAATTCGTTAGATTCACTGTATCCATGTCCTCTAGGAAAACCAGAGTCTAAGTCACCCTTAGATAAATAATTTGTTGACTTTTTGTGAGCTCTACGGCTACCGTTACTATTGTTGCTGTTATGTTCACTAACATCTGTATCTGTATCCGAAACATATGATCCGGATGGTGGTTCACCGTTGGCCAACGAGTGATAAAAGTTCGAACGCTTTGCAGAAGGTGACGAATATAACAACGGTTGAGAATCATCGGTCAATGTGTCAGCTGGAGATGTTGATAATCGATGGCTATTGGATATGATATTATTGAACTTTCTAGAAATCTTGTTGGAAAGGCTCAAGATAGAATCAATTCTTGCTGGTGTCAAGAATCCGAAGCCAAAAATGTTACCGAAAAATGCATTTGACCGATCACCATAATCATCTTCATCGCTTTGTTCATCATTAACATAAACGTAAAAAGCTCGATCATCTTCATTTTCCGAACCATCTTCAAATTCATTCCAATATCTTTTACCGTTTAGCAAATCTTGCTCTCTTTGTTGTTGCTCAGCAAGATATGCCTCATTTTTGTTAAGTAATATTCCGCCAATAGATGGCTTTTTATGTTGTCTAGAAGAAACAGAGACTCTCTCAGGATCATCTTTTGTAATTGAAGGAAGTTTTCTAATATCTTTGTTTTGGAAGTCAGTAAACCAGGGAGCCATGAAATTTAACATAAGTTCATCCGACAAGTATTCTGCAAAGTATTTAATCAATAAATAGTTGTTTAATGAAAAATTCAGTTGATCGACTCGATAAACTAGATGTGAATCAATCAAAGATTGCACGTTGACCGGTAAAACTTTTAATGGAGAATCATAACGAATCTCTAATATCGAATGTGGGAAATCATTTGCATTGAAAGAGTCTTTGTTTGTCCATCGAAGGTTTAGATCGTTGTTGTCGTCATCGATATTCAGTTTAGAGGTTTTAATATCACTGTCCAAAGTAATGAATGTGTCAATTTTTGGATCCCCATTACTACTGAGTTTGTTATCCAAACAAATAAATCTTAACCTAGAGAAAGTAACCTTAACCATTGGCTTGACGTTTTTATCAACACACCAATCTAAAGCTAATTGTGACATCTTTGGATTCCCCATCAAACCAGACTTCTGCCACTTACTCACTATTTGTTCTTTGATTTCTTGTTTAGACAAGTTTTTTCTTTTGAATAGATCATTAACTATGTATTGATTTACGTTAGCCATTGATAATTGACGTAGTCCACCGATAGGAGCAACTAACAAAGCTTTATCAGTATTAGTTACACCATGTGACTCTGTGACGGATATCTCACCGATAGTCCCACCACCTGAAATTGGCTGATCTATTGACGAAAGTGAGCATAAACCTTTCAAGGAAGTGACCATTGGATCATCAAGGTTGTTCAACCAAAGGGAGACAATTTTTGTGGAAGGTTGAAACGTACTATAGTCTGATCTGTTGTTCTCTTGATGATCATTCGTAGATACATCGACTGGATCTGATGAAGATAAAGACCTTTTCTGCTTGTTGAAAGTGGGTTGATTTAGTTCGTTTTCTGATGTAGTAGGATACTTGAGTAAGTCTATGGAGGATTTGGTGGTCTTCAACTTTAAATGAGAAGGTATTGATTTAATTGTTGGAGGTGTAAGATGTTGCTGGGCATCCTTTTGTTGGTTTCGTATGTTTGCAAGTTCCTGCCTTTGCTGCTCAACTTCATCAATTAGTCCCGTATCATCGGAAATCAGTTTGAATTCACTCAAAAGTAAAAATTTGATTTCAGAGAGATTATCCTTATGAATCCAGAATCTTTGCACAATAGGACCTTTTTTTTGTGATATCAGATCAAAAGTAGTGGTCTTGTTATATATAAATCTATTAGAAGATGATGCGTAGTCACTAGGTAATGCAGGTAAGGTCAAAGAGTCTAAAGTCCCGACGGAGTCACGCCTGTCATCAACAACACTTTGTTGCTGTTGAGAATGTTGATGAGATTGTGATAAATCTCTTGAAGGTCTTCTTAAAGTTTGAGTTGTTGTTGGGAGATTGCTGTTTCCAATTTGACAATAATTACTGATGACATCAAACATCAGAGTCAGTTCCAAAGCTGCGTCATTCAAATACAGATTAACAAATGAATCTGGGTTACCATCTAAACATTCAATCGTTATTTTATCAACGAGTTCTTGCTTATATGGATAATCACTGTATTTGATAAATTTCTTGTTTAGCTTTTTAACTGCAATTTTTTGTAATAATATAAACCTTGAAAGACTTTGTAATTCTTGTGATAAGCTATCCAATTCTTTTTGGATTGCTACAATTTTTTTATTTCTCAATCTCTGATGCATGGCACTAGTCGTTTGAGCCATCTCTAAACCCAAATCATTTATCAAAGTATTAAGTTGCTTTTTGGTAAACAAGATCCTTCTAGATATCTCACCATATTTTGAGTTAACAAATAATGAGACAAATTCTATTTGTTCTTTGAATGATTTATATAATTGCTTTAAATTTTTCTTTTGAAGTCTCTCTAGATATGCAGAATTGTCAGTGGAAGTAGTAGTTGATGATGCCATCGATCCAATAGTATCACTTGAAGACTTGGAGTCAATAGATTCTTGTAATTTATAAAGAGTAGTGGCTTGTTTTATCTTTTGCTTCAAGTCATTGTAGTCAATATTATAGTTTCTCCATTTTGATATGGATCTATCATTCAATTCAGACCCGAACTTCATGGTACATAAATTGAAGAGCCGTGTCTGATGAATGATAAAGTCTTCATAAAGAATGAAAAGTAAGAAACACAACGAAATAAAATATGGAGTTGATCTTTCATATATAATAATATATAAAATTATAAATATAGTCGAAATTCAATAGATTATCGGATATTTAGAGTCAGCATGAGTTTTTGGAAATTCAGACAGCCATATATTGATGCTTATTATGTTCCTGTTTTATGCATGGCTGTTTCCAGAGATGTCTTCAGCCAAAGAGCCCTTTAGTTGCGGATGCTCATTGTCTAATTACTGATAAAGGTGCTGGAGGGTGCAGAAGCAGAAGATTGAGAATTGTGCACCGGAGAATTTTCATATAGTACTTAATTTGACTGCCGATCGCTGTCTGTGATAGGCTTAGCAAGCTGCTATAGCAAGCATTTGCCGGGGAGTCAGTCGGTCGGGAGTCTTTTTTTCAGGAATTGGTCAATCTTATATTATGATCATACAGCCAGCAGCTGCAATCGTAGCTTAGCAGTCAGTCTCTTGATACTTAAACGTACGTTCAAATAACCAAGATGATACTATATTCAGTACCTACGTAAGACAACTATAATAATTGTCCATGGTGGTGGCAACAAGGAGTTGCAATTAATAATTTTTTAACGATCTGGTCCAGCTCACAGCTTTCAATTAAAAGTGATTCATTCCACTACGTATCATTTATATGAAATATTGTAATTATATAATATATATATTATATAACAATCTATGGAGTTGCCTAGTAATAAAGTTGTGCTGTTGTTGGTCGTGCTGGTTTTAATGGATTTTAAATTCAACCCGTTTACCTTACCTTGCATTGCATTAGATTTAGTCTAGTGCCTACCCCCAATGAGAAGAGTCAGACTTGGAAAGATAGTCGTTAGTCCTTAAAGAGATACGTTGGAATGCATGTCGAAGCCATATATTCAAACTCTGTGATGAGATTTTTATCACATTACTGATGAGAGCACCTTTTGTTCCAAAAAAAAAAAACACAAAAGACACAACGATTGTATATCTTCATAATACAACTTCCTGAAATAAAGTTTACCAGTAATTATTTCACATCACTAAGGTTAGTGAATTGTACTGTGCACGTTTGTCAAAATGAGCTAAAAACATTAGGGCAGCACCCCGCGGATTATAGCCATCCCAATTAGTTAAACATTTTGGTCTTTACAGTGCACTCCGGCAGATATTTGTTATATAATGTTAAGATATAGTTGATTAGTTTGAGTTTTTTTAATTGATTTTAGCGCCCACGTTTTCTCAATGAATAATCTCAATATTAAGATGATTAATTCAAGCTAATTTGGAATTAGGGGTTAGCAAAGTAACACAATAGATATAATTGATCTACTATATAGGTTCAAAAGTCCGTCTTGTGCTGCATTGTCTCGTCACCAAGACTCTGTTTGTTCACATATACGGCTAGTTCCACAAAACTGGTGCATATATATTCATTTATTACATTTCTTAACGCTTCTCAGGCTTGAAGGCTAAAAATCTTATTTTTTGGATCTTTGGAATCATATTCTTTTTATTTACTAATTTTCATTAAGTTAGAACCTAGTTTGCATCACTGGATCGAGACTCAATCATGATTGATGATCAAATCTTGTGTTTCATGATGATGTGATCGAATATTGGTTGAAGGACAATGAAAGAAAATAAACAGAAAATGTACGAGGAATTCAGTTTAATAGCATGAGCTATTTTCTGGACACTTTGGATGATCTCATGCATGTGGTTTCAACTATCGATAATACCATTAGCCCTCTCTTACCGCAGCTAACCCACAACATCTGTTTTGGGTCTAAAACTAGTGATTTAACTCCAGATACCTGTTACGGTGACGATTCAGCTCCAGTTTATTAAATACAAATACTCAGTACCACCAAAGAGCATCGGTTTAACTATAATGACATTAGCACTCATAATTTATCGTTCAAGCTTTACAATCATTTTGAACACACTTATCGTATAAGAGGGTAACGTAGATCATCTTGTGTGTCTAGAAAATGTGCTGACTTAGATGCCTCAACATTTGGTCACACGACAAATCCCAAATAGTCTGATTGCAGATCATTTATCGATACTTATTTTTTAAATCCTTGATCCGACTGTCTGACTTATATACATACATACGTGGCTACGAAAGTTTTCAAAGGTTGAACTCAACTAGTCTAGGAATTTCAATAATTGTGTGTCCAAATTTGATGGGGCCCACGTTTCTGCCAATTTAAAATTAATTGTGCACAGCCAATGCACAACCATGGTGCATAACAGGAAATCTGAGCATGCAGTCTGTCCATAGTGCGGCGCTTACTATGTTAGTGATATCGACACAACTTTAATTTGATTCATCTGTGTTATGGGATGGCTGTTCGATGACGATTTGGACTTATACGTCATTAGATCAAGCTAATAGATATACACAAATGGGTTTGCAACTGCTTTTAAGTAATCCAGCAGTTATTGTACGATCACATTGATTATCGATGCTCTACAGTCTTTCGACCACTCTGATCGGGAATTGGGGCTTGTATATTAAGATTTAGACACGGTTTTGACATACCGTTCCTGACTACACCTCTTTGGTACTCGATAAATGAGGATGAAAGATATGTACTTAAAAAAAATTTGTATCTCAGAATAGGATTGGCTTAAAAAAGATGAATTGAAGGGGTTTTTTTAGTCTTGTGATCAGTCAGAAAATGCTCACCGTAATATTATGACCTATCACAAACTCAGATCACAATTTAAATCTATGCTAAGGGACTAAGAGAATAATTCAATCTACAAAAACCTCGCTACTTCTGCTAAATTTGGGTACTTCAAAGCTATCAGTATTGATGTGGTAGAATACTGTTGCCTTTCCAAACCAGTTAATGACACCACAAGCTCAAAATATAATTACTGCAATTCTTAAAACCCATGAGTCAAAATATCGGTCAATCAATCAGGCAAAACCTAGCAAATTTACCACCATTGACAATGTCACCCGATAGAAAACCAGTACAGCTTCAAAAACCTCCTCACCAGCGTCACAATGTAAGCAACTTGCTACACTCTAACATAAGAACTTCATACAAAGGCTCTCCTAAGAAGAATTATAAATTATCGAGTGAATCTCTACTAGATGAATTTTATAGTGCAGGTATGGTGGACTCTTTTGATGTGATCGACTTTGCTGAAATGTCAAGCTTGAATTCCCAAAGTACCTCAAAGGCGGACGGAAACCTGGGCTCATCCGAAGACGAACATGACAATTCAGGCTCGCCTAAAACTACAGAAGCGAGCAAGGAATTTGGCATTGGATCAATTCACTCTGAGGATTCCAGTGAAAATTTGGTAGAAGAAGACCTAGAGATAGGTGAAGGTATTGTTGAGTTATTATTTAGCAGAGAAGCGGATGGTTTACAACTGATAGAAGAGAAAACACAAGACACAAGTTACCGGGAGGCTTTTAAAGTTGACTCGGATTCCACTGATATTGATCTTCATTTCGACGGCTTTTCGGGCAACTTCGATGAATCAGATTTGCAGTTTGAGGTGTCACCTTCCAATAAGAAGACAAAGAGCTCCTCTGCTGTTGATACTGGTACTGAAGATGTTACAGAGGAATCTTTACAGGATATCTATCGTGAAATATCACTGGCTTTAAGTGTGCGTGATGAGCTACTAGTGAAGGCTGTTCTAAAACAGATGGAGAAGGAGGTGTTACCAAAGATCAAATATTTAGAAGAAGAGTCACATAAATATCAAACACTCAAGCAGATTTACAAACTTCCCAGTGTTTCGGAGTTGAGAAAACATAATTTTCTTTCGGAACCTCACACCGATAATGCTGCCAGTGTCGACACTAATGGACAAGTGGCGGCAGTTCTTGCAAAATTCAGAAAACTAGAAGCTGGCGATCCCTTCACCTTTCGCAACTCTGATACAGACCCAGACCAAATCAAAGTTGAAAAACGACAAAAAAAACGTTCAGAACCACATGTTTCTGCCAAATCCGATGATCAAACGATAACCCACGAAGAAGTTCAATCGGTAGGTGAAGGTAAAATTTCCGAACCGCGAAAAGGATCAGACCGTCAAAGGCGTTATTCTCACAGCATTTACGACACTTCACGGGTACTTCATACAATCAATGAAGTGGCAGACGAGCCTACTAAACCTGTGGAACAGTCAAAAAAGAGCTCTCAACTTGATACTGACCACTATCAATCACCACCTATTATTGCAGCGAAGGCTGCCAAGCCTTCCACTCATTTACCATCAATCGATAAAGTCCTTGCTCAGACAACATTGAAAAACACTCCTGAATCTACTGATACCCTTATCTCATCTTCCAAACCCAATTCGGAGAACAGATATATCAGCAAGAGATTACCGTCAGAACTTCCTAAGAATCAGTCACCTCCTTCCACCATTATCAGTCTTGGCACTAACTATAGAAGAGCCAACGATTCAAGATTGGTTCAAGAGATAGGCACAATTGAACTGATATCGATAAAAGATAGACTAAGATCTGGCACCTTCCCTGAGATATCCAAGTTAAATAAACTAGTTGGCAAATTTGACCAGCCCCTTGCTCCCCATGGCTTGAAACATAATTCCATTATCAAAAAAGTGGATAACAAGAATTTACTAGAGTCTGTTGAGGTGGAATTGTTACTGAGAGGTAGAAGCTAGTGAGCGATATAAGAGTATCATTTGTTCAGAGTAAATAATAAGTACTAAGGAGTTAACTTTGGTTGACACTTAAATTCTCTTTCTTTTTATATACGCAATGATAAAGATTATCCTTTCTCATTTATTTTACAGTAATAACTAACAAGCACACATAAACTCCTCTAGTTTAATCCTTCTTAGACTTCTTTTTCTTTGGTTCTTCGTCACCTTCATTGTGTTCATCATCACCTCCACTTGCAACATCTGAATCAAATTCTTCAGCAACATCCGAGTCCCCACTAACACTCCCTTCATCATTGAAATCTTCATCTGGAGAATCATCATCATCAGCAGATCCCATGTCTAGATCTGAATCACCATCAGAATCAGCCATAGCGGATGCAAGTAGTTCCTGAGCAACCTTTTCATCATTTCTAACCTTGATACTCTTACTTTTGAAAAATTGCTCTAGTAAAGCTTGCTCTCCTCTGTCCATGTTACCGAAATTGTGCGATCCACCACCCGATCTCAAGTTGATCTCCATATCAAATGTTCTTGAAGCTCCTGTACCTGAACCAATTCTTGAAAATACGATATTGGACACTTCCGAGTAGGGAATTAAAACAGTTGGTTTGGTAACAAACAATAAACACTTTTCTAGTGGGTACAAGTGGCCTTCATTAGCCTTTAATGAACAGGAAATGGCAACGAAAGAGTCTTTGGAAAGGAATGAACCTGGCAAAACAACTCTTCTCTCTGTGAAACCCTTCAAAATGTTTGACATCACCAAGTATGTGTTCGATGAATACGTTTTGTTCAATTTACCTTTATAAGTTTTCTCATATTCTTCGTCGTCAATATTCAATTCAACTTCTGTTTCTTCTTGAGACACAAACTGTAGGGTCAAGAAGGAATATTTTGTTTGACCTTGTCTCAAAGGAGGGTCAACCTGCAAAATCATCAAATGATGCAATTGATCTTGCTTCGGCAAGGCGAATATTCTTTGAATCTGTTTATATTGAATCTTGTAGTCGTAAGTCTTACCTCTTAGTCTTAAGAAGTCATCATATAAATCTATATCGTAACGACCTCTTGGAGTTAAGAACAAGACTTCACTGAATGAAACAATGGCATCTTCAGTGACTTGTCCAATGTCTGCTTTGTCCTTCAATTCGTCATAGAATACTTGAGCAAATGATTTGATGGTGTCTTTCTCTTCTTCTTGTTCTTCTTCTCCTTCTTCGTTTTCACCTTCTCCATTAGCTTTTCCGTTTTCGTTTTCTTGATCTTCATCGTCCAATTCTTGAATTTTACCTGGAAGATAAAACCTGACTTCAACAAGTTCATCTCCGGCCTTTTCAAGAGTTTGATCAGTGTTCAGAACATCTAACTCGACAGAGACTTCATTCTTACCACTGATGTTTGTGTTCGAGATAGCAGAATATGGAACTTCAAAGGCTGGTCTGTTATTAACGTTGAACACAAGTTCATTTCTTGCCAACTGTGTCTTACCCCAATTCCAACCTCTCAAGGAATGCTCTTTAACTTCGAGTTGGATACTGAAATTTCTTTGTAATTCATTTTTCAAACCGTTGAAATCTTGTTGATCAAAACCATCAAGCATAACAACACCTTGGTCCTTGGTGTCAATTCTTAGTTCCCAGCCTCTTGAACCTCTTGACCAGTGGGCACTAGATAATTGATCACTTGGAAGTAGGAAAGGGGTTGACTTTGTGGTCGAACCTGGCACAGACTGAGCTTTCCAACCAAGACCAGAGTCAGCAATTCTCATTCTGCCTGGGAGCTTAGACTGATTCAAATATATTTTTTCGTATTCAGTGGACATTATTACTTTGGATTGATGCAATAAGATTTGTGCCGATGTTAGAGCTTTCAAAATCACAAATGACAAGAACGCCTACGTTTCTAAGACCTTACTGGTTTATTTTTCTATTATTCTACTTTTGATTCATAACCGCTTTAGTGTAACTTCTTTACCAGGTACAATTGATCCTGTCCTACACCTTGCAATATGGAGCTGAACTTTTCGTGTCCGCTTATCTCATTGATGGCGTAAGTAGTTGAGATTACCCGGCCTTCACACTTCGTCGAGAAACCAGAATTTCAAGTCCCACATTCTTTACATCCAAAGCAAGCCTCTCCATTGAACATCATTAAGAATAAAGAAGACCTGTTCTTAATTCAGTGCTTTGCTTTTTATAAGATTGCCGGAATATCACTTGATATAGTAAAACTTTATAACAAATTATCAAAATGTCAGCCGAAGGTGAAGAAGAATTATTAGATTACTCCGATTCAGAAGAAATCAACGTGGCCCCAACCGCATCTTCAACCACTGAAGACGCTAAGGTTGAAGAGACCGACAAGAAAGGTTCCTACGTTGGAATTCATACAACTGGTTTCAGAGATTTCTTACTAAAGCCAGAATTGCTAAGAGCAATTGCTGACTGTGGTTTTGAACACCCTTCAGAAGGTTAGTATTCTAAATGCCAAATTAGAAAGACAGACCGTGAACAAGCAACCGAAACCAGAACAAAATAAATAAGCAAGCACATTTCATGATTTATCAGGAAGCGAATAGCTTTTTACTATCTCATATTTGATAATGCAAAAATTACCCACCGACTGTCTCCAGATGCCCCTTTGAATTCTTTCAATTGTATGCTCTGATAAAGAGAGCCCCATCCAATACTCATCACTGTGTGACTTGAACTTAACTATTCCATTCTACCCGTAATATCAGAGTTTATTTGTCTCTGAGATGCCATTGATCGTATCACGGAGTGCCTGATTTTTTGTCCGTTTTGCCTGCTTCCGTTTTGCTGTTATAACGTATCAACTTTTGTTGCCTTTGAATGCTCACACAAAGTACAAATACATACAACTCCTTCGTTAGCAGTGCGAATTGCCACTTATTTCTAGACTCTGTTTTACAATGTTACCCAGAAACTTAGACTGAAAACTGCCGGAACCCAATGTTATATATATCAAGTCTACAGTTTACTGCAATTTCATAGAGTGTCTGGTTACTTTCAGCACTGACTGAGTATTATTTTGAATGAAAAAACACAGTTCGATTTGATATCATTC
Source organism: Ogataea nitratoaversa (assembly GCA_030579435.1). Taxonomy (NCBI): domain Eukaryota; kingdom Fungi; phylum Ascomycota; class Pichiomycetes; order Pichiales; family Pichiaceae; genus Ogataea; species Ogataea nitratoaversa. The sequence goes on from JAKTQZ010000026.1 coordinate 108,823, forward strand.
TAAAGGATATATCAACATCGGTCTTTCAGTATAATCATCAATAATCCAAACTCAGTTAGTGCTGATCTTCATATAAATTAACAGTCCTTTGCTTTGTTTATTTCGTTTTGTTTTGTTTTGTTTCGTTCTGTCCATTAAGCCAAACCCCATTATTCCCATTATTTCAACAAAACTAACATGTCCCCATACAATTGAATATTTTATTTTCAATCATTATTAACGATTTCAACAGTCCAACAAGCATGTATTCCTCAATCAATTTTAGGTAATGATGTTTTATGTCAAGCGAGGTCCGGTTTAGGTAAAACTGCCGTTTTTGTTTTATCTACATTACAGCAGTTGGACCCAACCCCAGGTGAAGTTTCAACCGTTGTTGTCTGTCACACCAGAGAGTTAGCATACCAAATTAAGAATGAGTATGCTAGATTTTCAAAGTATATGCCAGAAGTTAAGACCGAAGTTTTTTACGGTGGTGTTAACATTAAGCAAGATGCCGAAAAATTAAAGAACAAGGATACTTGCCCACACATCGTTGTCGGTACTCCAGGTAGATTAAACGCTCTAGTCAGAGACAAGTTGATCAGATTAGGAAATGTCAAGAACTTTGTTGTTGATGAATGTGATCAAGTCTTAGAATCAGTTGGTAAGTATATTTCAAGATTCACTTGTTCAACCGATCAATTTACGTAACTATACTAACATACCCTTTTTTTTTGATAAATTTACTATTAGACATGAGAAGGGACGTTCAAGAAGTTTTCAGAGCAACTCCATTCCAGAAGCAAGTTTTGATGTTCTCTGCTACTCTATCTCAAGAGATCAGACCGATCTGTAAGAAGTTCATGAAAAATCCATTGGAGATATTAGTTGACGACGAAAAGAAATTAACTTTACACGGTCTACAACAATACTACATCAAATTAGCTGAAGAGAAAAAGAATGCCAAACTTGCTGAGTTATTGGATTCTTTGGAATTCAATCAAGTTATCATCTTCGTCAAGTCAACAAAGAGAGCCACCGCATTAAACAAGCTTCTTTGCGACTCAAACTTTCCGTCCATTGTCGTCCACTCCGGTATTCCACAGGAAGAAAGAATTGCAAGATATAAGTTGTTCAAAGAATATAATAAACGTATCTGTGTTTCCACCGATGTTTTCGGTAGAGGGATTGATATTGAAAGAATCAACTTGGCTATCAACTATGATTTACCAAACGAAGCCGATCAATACTTGCACAGAGTTGGTAGAGCTGGTAGATTTGGTACCAAAGGTTTGTCAGTTTCTTTTGTCTCAACAGAAAAAGATGAAGAGATTTTGACAAAGATCCAAGAAAGATTTGATGTTAAGATCCAAGATTTCCCAGCGGAAGGTGTCGACCCTTCAACCTACATGAACACATAGAAGGCTAGTGAAATGCGTTGTTAGGTTTTTTGTATTACTTTTCCGAGAGAATAGTTGACTGCTCATCATGACTGGTATTCTTTCCCTTTCTGTTTTAAATACTATATAAATAATGCCCCTACTAAATGTAAAAGTTAATATATGGTTTCTTTTGTTATATAATTGCCAGGGTACAATTATAGTGTTACTCTACTTTATGAACGTATAAATATATGGTATTTTTGTAAAGATGCATAAAACAATCATTATATAGAGAAGAATAGTAGTAAGAACAAAAAGCCTTTATCAAAATGCGGATTGAACAAGAAACATATACAAAGTAATGTACAATATTGGTAAATTCAAACATGAAAAAAAATAATAACAAGTACACGACCAAGCAACAAAAAAAAAGGTCTTAAATCACGCCCATCTACCTAATAAAGCCATGAGCCCGGCACCTAAGCACATTATAAAATAAGCCCAAACCATCTTATTAAACCCACCTTTCCCTTTGAACTCGTCACTGAACAAAAATTCATGAGCCATTAATTCAATCAGTCCAGTATACACCAATATTCCGGCACTGACAGAGTCAAAAACACCATTTGTGAGCAACGCGGTTCTAGATCCAGGTGCATAACTCTCTCTAACTCCTAGTCCTATTCCGATCGCAATAGGTGTACATAAGGCAAATGCCAAAGCTAACAACCATGGAGTCCAACGACGCTCTTTGGGCCATGGTATAACAGCAATCCGTGTTCCTAGACCAAGACCTTCGAACATTTGATGGAACACCACTACGATGTACAAGCTATCAAATTCAGATCCGGAAACTGCTAGTGTTAGACCAACAAAGATGGAATGAAAAATAATACCAAATTCAAGAATGAAAACATTTAATAGCTGACCCATAAACTTAGTCTCAAAGTCTGAAAGAAGGTTCTTTTCCAAATCTAAAGACTCTTTGGATAGAGACAAAGAAATGGAATCGAGTTTGGGATCTTTATCTAATGGTAAGGCAGTATCAGTATTGAGTAATGTCTCCAGTTGAATTGATCCTATCTGAAGTTCCATCTGGCTCAGATCTGGCCGACTATCTATCTGTGATAATGAATCATCATTGTACGGAAGTAGTTGAGGTTGCTGATGTGTATGTTCGTGTGGTGATGATAAGGGCTCGTGTTGTTTCCCTTTAAGAAATATATTAGAGTCACCAAAATGGGAATGTGTATGAGGTGCACCCCCGTTTGCACCTTCGTCTATATCAAAACCTCCAATTTTGGCTTCGGCCCATCTATAAGCAATCAATTCAATAAAAAACATAATCATCAATGTGATTAGACAGATGCCAAATGCAAATGGATATACAGTAAATGGAGCACCAAGGCACTCTTCACCTAGATTCTCTGATGCCGGTGTTAATAAATGAATAAATGCAGTAGCCACAATAACGCCAGATCCAAAATATTTTGCTATGAAAAAGCACCATGATGGCAGATGTATGCAGGATATGCGTGATGATAAAATAGGAAAGAAAGATCCAATCGCCGAGGTTATAAGAACGACAAAAACAGAAGATATTCGGGCACCAAAGCCTTTTCCGTTGTAGTCATTCCCAAGGGCACATGTATCCTCTCTTGTGAAAATCTCCACAAAGTCTGCAATGATTGCCATATTGAAACTGCGAGGAAAGACAATGAATATGAATTATTAAGTAATTTAAGCGAATGAAGGGGTAATAGTAATTAGACTTGAACTCGACCTTTTTGGATGATCGATAGAGATGTAGATAATTTCTATTTGAAAAAAGAGCCACCAGGAGACTGCATATATGTCAGTGTGAGATTGAAATTCTTCTATATTGAACAACTTATAAGACTGAGTGTAGACCTTTACAAATGAGTACGATTCAAGTTCTTGCTACTTACATGATATGGATAACTGAACAGAGTGCAACACTTACAACATGTCAAAATGAGACTGGTTGCAAAAAAATTATGAGAGTTGGTTTTTTAAAATTCAAAAACACCCTCTAGGTTACTACATAACTTTTACAGTTGAAAAGAAGAATTACTTTTAATAATCATTAATTATTGTATGTAATAAGCCGCACAAGACACAAAATACAAAGGGTCGAGGTCGTGAAAAAATTAATGTTGTTTTTCAAGTCTTTGGGAGTTACCAGGCGTTGGACAGTTGGACAGGTGTGCACTGTGCACTGTGCAGTGTATTAATTACCAAGTTTTTTCAATCCCATCAATAGAAAGTATGTGATATAATGTCATTAGTACAAGACTTGAATAATAAATAATAAATAATAAATAATAAATAATAAATAATAAATAATAAATAATAAATAATAAATATATATATGTAAACAGGAAACGAAGACTTTTGAGTTTGAGCTTCTAGATAATGCATATATCTGCCAGTAAAACCTCATCATGGCTCAAGTACTTAATATTTGGTAGTAGGGTCTTCTTCTTCATCGGCGCTATCTCTTCGGGAAATATCCAAGGCAGCAAGCCTTCTTTCTCTCTCATATCGTGTTTCACCTATAAAATGATCATCACTGTCTTCAGAGTCAAAAGAATCATCGTCATCAGCATTGGCAATTACATTCTCGTCATCATCCTCCTCCGATTCAATATCAGCTTGGTGTCTATCCGCAAAACCTGGCTGAGACTCATCAGCAAGACCAGTTAGTTGCCTTTCGACTCCCAGTTGCTTTCTTTTCGTCTTCTGTGGCGGTGGTGTTTGCTGTTTGATGACGACACTTGGCTTATCTCGGCTTGATTGATGTGCAGAAATGTTGTATGATTTAGAATCTCCTTTCATCAAGTTTCTTAATTTGATCTCAAGTTTTTTCTCACTACTAAGTCCTAGTTCAGTATCATGATCTGGGTCAGGAACCAGCTCAGCATTTGACTCTTGATTTTGTTCCACGTCGTTTCTGAGACTGTCTTGTGGTGAATTGGCAACTTCAGTACTTTGACTTTTTCCAAGTCCAACTAACCGCAAAGCTCTATTTCCCAATGTATTTCTTCTCTCCCTGACTTTATCCAATACAGCTGCCGGATTGGCTGACGATTGTTTCTTTTGGTTCACTTTGTATCGACCAACAATCTCACCTTCGTCATTTTCAATTATAATATTATCATCAATTCTGTAGCCATGAAATCTTTGAGATTTTGCTGCATTATTTGAAGTATCAGGATTCCCACTCCCCGTCTTATGCGATCTTTTTATTCCCAAAAATAATTTCTTATCAGGGCCTGAATCATTAACTAACGTGTTAAGCTTTTCCTCAGGTTTCGATGGGTTTAATTCAAATTGTTCAGGATGCTCTTGCTGCTTTTTAGAAAGTTCATCAAACTTGATTTTCAATGAGTTTAAAGTATGCACAGACTTGGAATCATCTGATGATATACTTCTATGAGTGGTGGACTTGACAGTATGCAAGATTTCACCATGTTGGTCTTCAATTACCAACTGACTACCATCATCATACCCTATTGTAGGTATACGTATGTCACCGTCACCGTCAACTTTTGGTTGTAATGTAGAATCATCAATATCATATTCGGCCTTCAGTCTATCCATGTCGTTTGATGTAACATGAATCAGTGGAACGGATAACGGATCAACGTTTTGCGCCCTCGATGCAGGCGACTTATCTGGCGTCTCTTCATCGTTAGAAGTTGAAGATCCAACAGCCACGACAGTATCTTCAGCTGTCGCATCATTTTTCTTCGCTATTTGTTTTTCACTAGAATCCTCATACTCATCATGAGATTCCGTTTCGTTTTCAAAAGTGTCATTGGGCACTGAAAGATGATTAGAATTTTTTCCTAGATCTAAAGTCTCTGACACAGGAGGAGCCTTCCTACCTTGTTTAATTTGTTTTTGTAGCTTACGCTTTTGTCTTCTTCTTTTCATGCCCCCGGCAGGCCTGACCGTGTATGCTTTACCTTCCATATTACTATCAAAAGTAGTGGTTCTAGAGATAAATTGAGGACCTGTTGTATCCTGGAAATCGTCGCTACTACCTTCTTTACCAAATAGTCTATCATTAGGTTGCTGTTCTGTAAATGCCATGGTATCAACAGGTTTGAGAGAGAAAGACGTACTACTCTTTTCTAGTTTTGGCAATCTTGAAGTCCATCCGCCGCCTTCAGTCTCAACTCTAGTCAATGTCATTGTGAAAGTCATAGTTTGTAGATGACGGCCTAACGTCAGTACAGCAACAGATGAACCATGGACAAGGATACTCGTAATAATCAAAAATGAAACAATAGGCCAAATGACCCTGATTAGTAGATGATATTCATGCTCGTCTGGATAACTTACAGTGGGTCCGTGTAAAATACCTTCGACATCAGCCTCTAGGTCACCAATAGCTAAGATAGCTGCGAAGACAGCACCAACACCGATTGGACCAAAATGTCCCACGAATAAAGCTTCTTTCCAATTTTTGATATCGGGGTTCAAGGGTTTGATAGCAAGAACTGCAGGAATTCTCCGTAATGTTAAAACAACGAGACCTATACAAACCAACCTCCACCATTCCAGGCCTAAGTCCACGTTGTTGAATTGTTCCCATGGAATAATCGAACCAAAATAGACAAAGTATGCCAAGTTCAAAAGTAAGTCGATAACGGTCGACACATGGGTCTCTTCTGTTCTTTCAGTAAACCAACCATCCCAAGCAAACGCTGCACCTGCGGCAAAGGAGGCCAATAAATCATCGATACCCAATATTGAACCAAAACCAGCACACATCAATGCTAATAAGACGTAAAAGGCCAAAAAAGACTCTCTATCTATTAGATCCTTATCTTCTGCAAACTTAATGGCTTTTCTTCCGGCATAACCTATAGAAGCACCCATAACAATACCAAATACACATTCGTACAAGACAATATTTGGAATCCATTCCTTCACAATTTCTTTGGCATCACCATGGTGAACAATAATAGCCAGAGACAAATAAACAAATGGAACAGAAACACCATCATTACAAGCCGACTCAGCACTCAACAAGTTTCTCAAGTGTGCTGGAACACGCTTAGCAAATTTACCTTTACCAACCACCGCCTGAGCCAACACCGGATCTGTGGCTGTGACACAAGCAGAAATCAATAAACCGTGACCATAAGTCAAACCTGGAACGATTGCCCAAATAAACAAACCTAAAGTTAACCAACCAAAGGTCATAACTGGTATCAATAATAAAAAGACCCCCTTCCAATGCTTCCAAATGTACCTTTTCGGTAGTTCAACAGTCACAGCAACAATTTCAATACATAGTAAAACACGACTTATCTCCAAAGTAATATAAAATTCGTTTCCCCAAGATGAAGGATCGAACCAATTCAAACAATGGGGTCCTACTATCAAACCAAACACGGAGGCCATCGTAGCTTCACCAATATATAATCTCTCCTTTATGAAAAGCGAACAGAGGGAAAAAAACGTTGAAAATACCGCTATACATGCGTAAGCCACATGTGCTTTATCTGGATTTAGATGACTCCAAACCATGCTTGAATTTCAATTCTTCTCTTTGCTTTTCGAGCTTTCAATTGAAATGCTGGATTTTGATTAGATTGATCCAGTCGACAAAAGCAGTATGTAAAGAGTGTGGATACCGAGGAGTATATGAGAAATCAAAAAAATAATACACTTATGATGAAATTCAGATGAAAGAAAAATAATCTCCATCGTAGACGTTGGTTGTAAAATATAAGTCTTTGAAAAGTATTCTAGTTATGTTTATTTATTTCCTTTGTTCTGATGGACTGCTCAGTGCAGCACATATTCTTCTTGCAGCTTTTCAATATTTCTCAATAAGATTACGTAACCTAAAGTTTTTTAAGAGGACCCTTTCTTATCTCTCTTTATATTCTCACTGTTGACTACTTGTCAGGAAAATCGCTAATTCTTACATAAGATCGATCATAAATATATTGAAGTGCAGCCATTTTATAGATACAACGTTAATTTAGTTAAGGAACCCAATTCTAAACTTTATTAAAACGACTGTACCGTACGGTAGTGCTTATCTTATTATGCCTACAAGTACAGCTTTTGGCCTTTTACTTTAAGCCATTAACTATCCAGCATCTACTTTGTCTATCATATGCATTACATAATGCGTAAAGCCCCTTACTTGATATTTGGTATGTTTGAAATCTTTACTCGAAAAATATATGTTTTATATACATATATATAACTTTGAAGAAGATATGATGTACAGAATGGATCAAGGCAAGTTTTGCTAAAGCAAGTACAATGTGATTGATATATATATATACCCAAAGGATAACACAATATTACAAGATAGGGCACTGGAAAATGTGCCTGTTTGCTTCATTACTTCCAACAGTATCACATTTCGATACTTTGTAGCAACAGCGTGATTCGCTCGCAAGAGTTAACCACTAATTCAGAGTGTGGTTGAGTTGGTTCAAATGAAACATTTGCATTGTGTCAGTACCATTGTATAAATGAGTCCAATTTCAATGCATTCGGCCAACATTGTTTTGCAGAGATCATGCTGATGGAGTCCACATTTCTGATCATACAGGCTACCATGGTATAAAGGGTCTAAAGTATCAGAGTCTAGGTTTTATTGTAGCGAAGACTAAGTGAGCATGATTATGGAATTGTGATGTTTCTACTTGTTAAAATTTATCTGATATAACTAATGGAAGTGTTTAAACAAGGGAAGGCACATTCCTTTTTCATTTCCAGCATTAATTTGAATCTATTTCAATGTACAATAATAGAACCGATATCTGATACGGCAGCAATTTCACAGCATTATAAGTACAATCATTCATCTTGTTCCTTACCCTGTTTGGCACTTTTATCTGAAAAATATAATTTGACCGATAATAAGTAATCGCTTTTTCCAACAATGACTCCAGTCAAAAACTTGGAATTCTAATGCTATAATTACAACCTACAAAGTGAAATCCAAGAATCTTCTTCCATGATCGCAAATTCTCCCATTTAACCACTAACCCCTCTGTTTAAATAGTGCTCGGTATCCAGGGCTTCTGGTAGCCTTGTGTTTTTCCTCTTTCTATGGTTGTATTCGTTCTCAAGCTGAGTGTTGATCTATGTGTAATCAATCAATCAATCAAGCTGATTGGACAATTGTCTTTATAGGGTAAAAAATTTAACGTAACTTCAGGGTTCATACATAGGATCGGAAAATGATCGATAACCTTCGAATGTTCAACCACAGAATTAGAGTCTTGCAATCTGACCAACTTTTGCGTAGCTATTATGTATTATATAATATCTAGGCGAATCTGCAGAGTCCAGATAAAGAACAGTACGAGCTCAAACATTGCATTGATTATAGTCTAGTTGTTTAAAGAACTATTATAGACCAACTACCAGATATATATATATATATATATATAACCCCTACGCAGTTTTCTAACGTATATACTATATAGTATATACTATAAGTATATAGTCAGCTCTTGCTGTCTTAACCTTTAGAAATTTATTGAGTATTTTTTTACACAGAGCGGGCACAGCCCGGTTCCATTTTCTACCACCTTGGTTACTGCCTGCAAGATACTTAAATTTAATTTTAATAATGTAACCATTACAAATTAACTGAAAGAACACCCAAAATATATATATTAGGTTACTGATGAGCGAATCATATCAAGGGGCTTCATATAGCCACTGCCATTAAAACCAAACCTTTGCCAATGATGCACAATTTTAAGTCACCTGGCCTTGTACAAGTAAAAATGGGTATGACTTCTCTCGCCCTCTCCTACGTAATAAAGATTGTACGTCACTGATCAAGCTCTTTTCCTGTTGAAACAAGTCCATATTTTTGTTAATTGATTCACTCCAATGTCTATGTGATACATAACCTAGTGAAAACTTTTTTTTATTCTGTAGTAAATTAATAAAATTATTAATTCATTTACAGTGGATCTGAACTCTTGGCAAACCCTAGATTCTTGGCAGATAATGCGTCAAGTTGGAGCACCCAATGTCACCTATTACACGGTACAGATGCTCCTCAGACTAGCCGGGCATTGATGTAAGTGTTCCATGAGTAGTAAGAGTTTAGAGAGCCTTAATTACCTTGATGGTTACTACCGGTTTTTTCAAGCATTTCCTAATTAATTTAATTCGTCTTATATAAATATCACCCTCATTGCTCTTAGACAAAATGTTTTTTCTGAATGTGATAGTAAAACCAGTCTTATTATTGAACCATCAAAGAATCGTTAAATATATACATACCAATATGAGCTACGCTACCGACACAATCTTGAAGCTCATCACCAGACATGATGAGAGCGATGCAGCACCACTTGTGTGTGAATCAGAAAATGAATATAATGGTGAATTATTGGGAGCCCGTATCTCAGCTGTTTTTGTGGTCATGTTCGCCTCAGCTTTTGGAGCCTTTTTCCCTATTCTTTCTTCACGGTATTCTTTTATTCGTATGCCAAAGTCGTGCTTTTTCATTGCTAAGTACTTTGGTTCTGGTGTTATTGTTGCGACAGCATTAATCCATCTGCTTGAGCCAGCAGTTGACAATTTGAGCAACGAATGTTTGGGAGCTCCTTTCAGTGAATACCCACTAGCATTTGGGATTTGCTTGATTTCTTTAATGGTAATGTTTTTTGCTGAATTAATTGCATATAAATATTTCGAAGACAAACATTCCCAAGCAAATGAAGCGGGAGTGCACTCACATTCTCATTTTGGAGACGAGGCTCTATTCACCGACGCTGATAAGACAGACTTGAAAAATGCTTCAGTCAAAGATTTAGAAGCAGACAGTGGTAGTAGTGATGAAGAAGATAGCCAAGAGAGATATATGGGCGAGCTCCTTAACGTTTTCGTCCTGGATTTTGGTGTTATTTTCCATTCTGTTTTTGTTGGTTTAACCTTAGCTGTGGCAGGTGAGGAGTTTAAAACTTTATACGTTGTCGTTGTCTTCCATCAATTATTTGAAGGACTTGGTGTTGGCTCCCGTGTGGCAATGATTAACTGGCCTAAGAAGCATAACTATATACCTTGGCTGTTATCAGCTGCATATTCCCTTACTACACCAATTGCAATCGCTATTGGATTGGGGGTCAGAGAAACTTATCCACCAGGATCCAGAACTGCTTTGATTACCAATGGTGTTTTTGATGCAATCAGTGCTGGTATTTTATTATATACAGGATTGGTTGAGTTAATGGCCCACGAATTCCTTTTCAGTGAAGAGTTTCAAGGAAAATCCAAATTCAAAAAAATGATAGCTGCTTATGTTGTCATGTGTACTGGTGCCGGAGTGATGGCGCTATTAGGAAAATGGGCTTAACTGCCTCCTTTTTAAAACATTTTTGAGAATAGATTTTAATAGATTTACCGATCAAGCTGTGAGAATGCTTATCCAGTTTTAATAGTTCAGTATTGTTGAACCTTTGTTGATAGGTCAATGGAAATGTAATTTTCATGTTATAGCTTGATCTCAGATTGAAACTTAGTAAATATTGAACAATAAATATTACGTCTGATAAATATTAATTTTTAAATATTAAATAATAGATAATAGATAATAGAGTTTTGAGGGAAGCTTTTACATTTTTGAGCCACCTAGCTTGCTGAGATCAGCAAGTTATATCTTTGTCAACACACCCTTGCATTTATAAATGTAAATTTTTCAGCATCTCAACTCTTCATAATTTCTCATAACTTTTTTCCAGGTATATCCAAAACCTGGAGATATTGCAAACTTACGATAACTATTTAGCATTCAAGTAACGGATATATGAGCGAGTCACCAATTTTATAGAGATACTCAAGTTTTTTGGCGCAGCCGAGCTCAAATGGCTAAAAAAACAAAAAATATTCAGCCAACGCCTCCTCCTGAAGCTTTGAAGAAAGACAAGAGTTCAGGTAAAGGAAACAATGCTCGAGACCAAATAACAATCACTCAAGCTAACGGGGCGTCAACCCGCTCGGTAGTTGCGGATTCGAATTCATGGACAGGAAAGCTCCCAGGGACATTACTTCATGAGCATTGTCAAAAGCAAAAATGGAACAAGGTTGAGTATGATATGAATAGAAACAAGCGTGGGTTTGTTGGAACAGCTATATTATCTTGGAAAAACCCAAAGACTCAAGAAACAATCACCGTCAGGATGACACCCTCTTCTTCTGTGAAACCGGAAAGTACCGCTTTAGAGGCTAGACACTATGCGGCTACTTATGCGCTACACCGTATTGCATCACATAAAAATATTCATATGATGCTTCCTCCGAACCACAAATCTCTGTGGGGTGAGCTGGAAGATGAGAGAAAGCAACAAATTGCTAGAAATCCGGATGTTGCAAAGCAAACTTATAATGCAGATCCATTTTCCGTTCTTTTGGAAAAAAAGCGGATAGATGCTAAAATTGAAAAGGAGAGAGCTACCAAAGCTGCAAGGGAAGAGAATATACCCAAACCTTCAATCGTCATAAGTACCACACTCGGTGGATCAATCAAAGGTAAAGAGAAGACGACAGATTCCTCTCATAGAACTACCAGTACTCGTCTTCTGAACCAAGTGACATTCCCTAAAAAGGTATGGGATTCTTCTGTGTTTATTGATTTGGACATTGATTCAAGAAGGTTAATAGAGAAAACGATTCGGAGTCATATGAACTGGTCAGAAGAAAGTCTAAGGGACAAAACTGACAGTCCAACAGACAAGTATTCACAACTCTTGGAAAAAATTGGATTTCGTGCATCACACGTCCATGAAGCGCTCGTATACACTTCAACTTTTGAGGATGCTTTAGAGTGGTTGATCTTCCATATATCCGATGACGATTTACCTCCTGTTTTTGTTAAGGATAGCAGAGTTTCCAACATCGAGCTAAAGATTTCTAAAGACTTAAAGAAAGAGTATATGATAGACAGATTATCTCAAGGTGGGTTCAGCAAAGATCAAATTCAAACTGCCTTGACTGTTACGGAATATAACGAAGTGGCGGCTGGAGTGTACTTAACTCAAAACTTAATTAACTACAGCTACGTGGGAAATACTGAAGAATCAGATTCACAAGAAATATGGGAAGAAGAAGTTGAAAGCTTGAAAGTCATTTATGGTGATGAGAAAATAAAAGTGAATAGTGAAAATATCCTCGAAATAAAACTAAGGCCAGAAGACATCGATTCTGGGCTTTTAATTTTAAGAGTATACAAGTCGGAATACTACCCTCATGATATTCCTGGTCTTCATCTAATTGTGGAAAATCAGTCATATAGACTAGCTAACTATATTAAAGTTTCGATAATTACAAACTTACTGAAACATGTGATTAGTGATGGACTCATGGGAATGTCATATTTGTTTACCTGCGTTGAATGGCTAGAAACTAATATCTCATCGATTATAGCGAACCCTGGTCCACTTTTCGATCCCGAAGCAGTGCAGCTTTCCTCGCTTGTTTTGGGAACTAAGAATCCTGAATTATCCAGCCAACAAGTTTCTGGAAAAAAAGGTAATAAAAGATCTTCGGTTAGAAATTTATCTGACATTCACAAGCTAAAAGATTCTTACAATAGTAGATTAAAGTCACAAGAACTAAAGCAATCAATCCGTGATAGGGCTAATTTACCTGCATGGAATAAAAAGCAAGACTTGGTCAGTGTCATTAACAAAAATAAGGTTTGCTTGATCACTGGTGAGACAGGTTCTGGTAAGTCTACTCAAATTGTTCAATTTATCTTAGATCATTTGAATGAAAAAGATGATTTCCAGACTAATATTGTTTGCACTCAGCCTAGACGTATTTCAGCAATTGGTTTAGCTGAGAGAATTGCAGATGAAAGAATTGACAAGTGTGGTAATGAGACAGGTTACATAATTCGAGGTGAGAACAAAACCACTAAAAACACAAGAATCTCATTTGTAACTACAGGAGTCTTATTGAGAATGATTCAAGGCTCAATTGGAAAATCTAGTTCCCATGGAGACAATGCATTTTTTGAAAACTTGGGCTATATTTTTATAGATGAAGTTCACGAGAGATCAATTGATAGTGATTTCTTGTTGATCATTTTGAAAAATATTATGAACAAGTACCCAAGGCTAAAAATAGTTTTGATGTCGGCCACCATTGACATCAACATTTTCAAGAATTACTTCAGCTCCAAGATAGCTCATGTTCATATAGAAGGCCGTACTTTCCCTATCAAAGATTTTTTTCTCGACAACATTTTGGAGGACTTACAATTCACCATTACGACATATAACAATGAGGTAATTAAGCCAAAAGCAGAATCCAAGTTTTTCCAGTTAGGAAACATCAATTATGATCTTATTGCCGATCTAGTCGATAAGATCGACCTTAGATTAAGCGCCGAGTCTAATGAGGGATCTATACTGATTTTTCTGCCTGGTGTTCTGGAAATCAGCAAATGTATCAGAAAGTTACAAGAGAGGAGAAAAGATAAATATTGGGCATTACCATTACACTCTGCACTGAGCTCTTCAGATCAGAAAAGAATTTTCAAAAATCCACCCAAAAGCTTGAGGAAAATAGTTGTATCGACTAATATTGCGGAAACTTCAATAACCATTCCCGATGCGGTAGCTGTAATTGACTCAGGTAAGGTGAAAATTGTTCATTATGATTCTCAATCGAACTCATCAAAGCTTCTTGAAAGTTGGGCATCAAAGGCAGAGGTTGGACAAAGAAGAGGTAGAGCTGGGCGTGTCACGTCAGGATACTGTTACAAGCTATTCACAGAAAATACCGAAGACCAGATAATGCTCAAACATCCTATTCCGGAAATCAAAAGAGCAAGACTGGAAAACGTTTATTTGGTTGTTAAGTCAATGGGTGTTGAAGATGTGTTTGAGTTTTTGAAAATGGGACTGGATCCGCCAAGCATGGAAAACATCATGTCTGCTAATCAAATCTTGACGGAGATTGGTGCTCTACACAATGATCGTCTAACAAGTTTAGGATACTATCTTTCATTACTTCCAACAGACTTGAAATCAGGTAAGTTGCTCTTATTTGGAACATTGTTTGGCTGTTTGGAGAGTTGCATTGCTTTGGCAGCAATTGGGGTCACAGGAAACCCATTCATGACTCGAAATGATAACAGGGATCAAGTCAAAAGAGTTCAAAATAGTTTTGCCAAAGGTCAGGGTGACCTAATTGCAATATTAAATGCATTTAATGACTTTGTTAGTATCGATCGTAGTAGACGTCATAGATGGCTTGATGAAAACTTTTTGTCGTTTGTGAAAATGAATGAGATACAATCTTCTAAAATGCAGTATATCTCAATATTACAAGACCTTGGTTTCATTCCATTGGACTATGACGTCAAGTCAGAATATTATAAGAAGCTCAACAGAAATTCATCCAATTTGAAAATATTAAATGCTTTGATAACATCTGCGTCATACCCACAAATTGCAAGAGTTCAAGCTCCAGATCCTAAATATATCGCAACATCTGTAGGTTCTGTTGCACTTGATCCTGATGCCAAGAAAATCAAGTTTTGGATAAGAAACGAGAAATACATCAAATCAAGGCTTTCTCCAAAAGTGGAAGTCAGCAACCCTGATAACACGGAACATTTGCTTCCTGCAACCAGAGCATTCCTTCATCCTTCTTCTACTTTTTTCAATCCGAAAAATCCTAATGGTGAAGTTTCATCTGAAGATATCATAATTGACGCTGACGATAATTACATATTCAAGCCATATGTTGGTGGGTCACGAACGGGCACCAAAGGTGCATTAGTTTCTTCTTTTGTGGCATATGATTCATCGCAAACCACTTCAATGCTGTTTCTGAGAGACATAACCCCTACTTCCATACTATCTGTGTTACTCTTCGGTGGTAGAATTTCTTATGATTTGAGTCACATTTCTGCTGGTAAGCCATCTCCTGGTATTGTCATTGATGGTTGGCTACCTATCAGAACATGGTGCAAGAATGGTGTTCTTATCACAAAATTGAGACACTTGATAGACCAGGCGTTGAAAGAAAGATTATCAAAGCCCTCATATAGTGTAAATTCCACTGAAGTGAGTACATTGGGGGATGATGTTTTGATTACGGTTGAAAAACTTTTATCTAGAGAATTCAAGTAAATACTTCATAAAATTCGTTAATATTATATTGAACGGTAAATACTAGATAGCAAATTCTAAATCAAAAAAAAAAGTCAATCACACCATAATTTAAAAGGGCGAATATCATAGTTCTTCCTTGACTTTATAGCTCATTCCACAATTCTCTAAAACACCATTTTTCACCCAGAATGACACCCCGTCAGAAACCAATTTTAAAGGCATCATTAATTTCATACATATGACTCCTAATTTGACCTCTGTGTTAGCTGGCTCATCCTGGAACATGTATAATATAGCAGCTTTGTCTGGGGAAACTTGAAAGTTCAATAATCTGTCTTTGAACTGAATATCAATATCAACAAGGCCTAAAGCTGGGAACAATATTAATTTTCTACCCTTCTTAGTAGTGGCAAATTTAGCTTGGAAGCTCTCAAGCTCTTTAGTAATTATATCTGGTAGCTTGAACTTGGCTTGCGGTAGTTCAGGCCAATATAAGTGAGATATAATTGACGAATGAACCAATTGGGAGCCCACTGCCTTGTCAATTTTTCTACTTTGCACTATATCCTTCAGCATGACATCTAGAGAGACAAATTTGGAGGTACCAAATCTGGACTTCAATAACTGAAGCTTTCTATACACTTCTTTAACATTATAATCGGTTATACTGAGTAACTGCTCAGAGAAAACCTTCACTAGCTCGTCAACGAAAACATCTTTGGATTCAAATATTGATATCAAAGCCTCAACAACATCTTCTACTATTCCCTTACGAAAATCGGGCAATGCGTCAACCGGATCGGGCACCCAATTCAAGTCTCTTTGAAATTCTTGCAATTGTGCTTTATTATTTGAAGCTTTCCTTAGTTCAATGGCCAACTCAATTAATTTGTTCTCTTGGGTTGTGTCTAACAACGCAAAGACAATTCTTTCAATCGTATCTTCTCTTTCTTTGAGATAAGTCCTTATTGGTCTGCAGACTTTATCAAGCAAAACACCTCTATGGTCAATAATCAAAAATGACCTTATAGTGGAGATATAACACTTGATAATATCTATGGTATTAACGCCCGCATGCAAAAGCCTTTCTTGGCATAACTGAATAAAATGATTTACTAACTTCGTCTTTTGGTCACTTGTTGATAGACATTCTCTGAATTCTATAAGAGCAAAGCTTGACTCGGGGTAGTCAAGAATCATATCAAAACTTTCTTTGATTCTTAGATCCACCAACTCATTTTTGATTAGATCGTTCAAACACTCAGAATCAAACTCGCTATCAGGAACAATGGCTTGCAATTTCGAATACAAATCTTCATGTACCCATTGGAGTAGACCTTTGAGCATAGGAACGTTTAACACGCCAGAACACTCACTCTTAACATGTAGAACAATTTTGGCTCTCGTTAAACTCAAAATGAGGCGAGTGAGCTCATCCCCTAAATCGGCACTTTTGAGTATTTCTGATGCCTCATGTAAATGAGAATGATTGATTCTACTGGAGGGTGCAAAGAGTCCCTGTTCATACCATTGTTCAATAACTGGCCCAATACTTTGATCCTTGGCAATATTCTGGAAAACAGAGTTTGATGCTCTTTCCAGCAACTCTATCTGCTGAGGTAAGAGGCTGAGGAATGTATAAAAGCATGGTAATCTTTCTTTCACATTCACGATCCAATCAAACAGTGTCCAAATGTCTGCTAGTTTGTCAGTGGATCGATTTATATAACCCAGTATTTCAGAACCTTGTTTGTTCAATTGGCTTCTAGTAATAGTAATAAGGTTATCAAATAGCTCTTCGTTTCCAACTCCTATGTTTCGTAATGAGCTTTTAACACGCAGAGAAGGTTCGCTGATTTCATGGTTATGGTTTGTAATTATTTCAGAGAGCCAATCTAATACTAGTGACATGTTTGAAGATGGATCATCTTGATCTCTGGAGTTATAGTGAGTGTGGTGTGATTTGAATACATTGATGAAATGTTGCGATTTCAACCTTAAGGTGGGCATCGCGCTGGTGGTAGATTTATCTTCTTGGCTTTCGTTCTTAACTTCAGCTTTCCGTTTCATCAATTGCTACCCGTCCTTTGTAAGATAAAAAGCCAACCACCTGAAATCGTATAAATGTTAAGTAATAATTGATTGTATAAATCTAGGTGGGAAAGTTTCTTCTCTGACTGACCTATATCTTGTTATCAAAGATTTCAAGGAAAATAAAAACAAAGAGTCATACTGAACATGATTATATTCTGACAGATATCATTCAACTTGTATTGCACGTTCCAAGGAATCTTGATCTTGCCAAAAAGATGAATATTTGACTAACAGATAATAGATATTGTACAACAAATCATTGACGGAAAGTTTTGTGGTCACAATACTTACAACAATCCGAGGCAACAATATACACCAACTTTTGAACTATTAATCACTAGAATGTCTGCACGGCCTGCCAACTTGAAGAAATTTTACGAAGTGACAGGCGTTGAGTCTTCTGAAGTAGCCTCGTTTTTCTTAACCAGAAATCAGAATTCTATTTCACAAGCCGTGAGTGACTACTTTTCTAATACTCAGCTTGCAGCAAGTATAACAGCACGTTTCACATCAAAGTCCACCGCAGCTCTTCCCGTCGACCCAAAATTGAAGGAGTTATTTGACAAATACAAAGATCGTAAGTATGATTGAAAATATTCACCTTTTTCAGCAAATGCAAATTACTAACATTTTTATTTATTATTTGATTGGAATACGTATAGCACAACCTGATGCTCTAGATCGTTCGTTTATTGGGATTGACGGTACCTTGCAGTTCCTCGAGGATCTCGGGTTAAATCCTGAAGATTTGGTAGTGTTGGCCCTCGCTGAATTTTTAGAGTCTCCTTCTGTTGGGTTATTTAAACAGGAACCGTTTTTGAGGAACTGGACCAAAGTCGGATGTAGTACTATTGAATCAATGGAGCAGTACGTCAGGAATGTTTTACAACCTCAACTGTCCCATGACGAAGAATTCTTTAAGAAGATATATCAATTCACATACAAGTTTATCCTAGAGAAGAATGCAAGAAACATCCCGTACGAAACAGCTATTGACTACTGGAAACTGATGATTTCTCCTCTTTACCAAAATGAACTCAATTTGTTCATCGAATTTATCGAAACTGTTTATAGAAAAAGCATAACGAGAGATCAGTGGTACATGGCACTACCATTTTTGAAAGAGTACCATTTGCATCCTAAGTTTGAAAAGTACGATGAAAGCCAGTCTTGGCCTGTGTTAATGGATGAATTCGTTGAGTGGTTACAAGAGAAAGGTGAGATATAAGTCTTGGGCATAATCATCCACGTATTTTATCTAATGTTCAATATCCAACAATCTGAATGTCTTTTCCGAAGAACTCACTAACTGACCTTCAATTTGTAGATAAGTGAATTTTAGAATTCTATTTGATGATCTTTCTCAAAAAAACGTGTAGAGGTGTACTGCAAATATCAACTGGTAGTGCATTAATCAACACAAATTTTTAGTTTTTAGAAAAAATATTTCAGATTTCAGATTTTTATTTCAAATTTGAGATTTGTACCATTTATGATCATACTGATATGGGTATATCCTGGTCTGTATGTCAAGCAGTTTTTTGGTGAACATTGATTAAACAACGAATATCCTCAGAAATACATAATGGTCAAGTCATACCAACGTTATGAACAAGCTCAATGTATGGGTGTCATTGCTTCTCATTCAAGCTCAATCTACCTACCACCTAAAAATTCAAGCAAGAAAAGTGTAGGCCAAGTGATTACAGCAGGTTTAGAAGAAATATTGATCTGGGACATCAAAACAGGAGAGCTAGTTAAGAGATTGAGAGATGGGGAGACTCCAGGAGCTCTAGACTCTTCATCTCAAAGCGCCCCTCCACAGGTGGTTTACCTTGAATATGAACCTAATTCCAATATAATTGCAGCTGGGCATAGTGACGGCTCCATAAAGATTTGGGATATCACTTCATCCTCAGTAGTCATCAGTTTTACAGGTCATAAGTCCGCCATTTCAATGCTCAAATTTGACAGATCGGGAACTAGACTAGCATCAGGATCCAAAGATACAGAGATTATCGTCTGGGATTTAATTGGAGAGACAGGATTGTTCAAATTGAAAGGACACAGAGATCAAATTAGTGGTTTGTCATATTTAAGTGAACTGGATAATAATAATCTAGATGATATTGAAGATTGGTTAATAAGTACATCAAAGGATGGCCTAATCAAATTGTGGGATTTAAGAGCCCAACAATGTATCGAGACCCATGTGGCACATACAGGTGAATGTTGGTCTTTAGGATTGAGCACTACTAAAACATTCTGCATTACCAGTGGTATGGAACATCAATTGAAAGTTTGGAAAATCGATTTACAGCAAGAAGGTACCAAGCTGATAGAACAAGGAACTTTCGATAAACAAAGTAAGTCAAGAGGATTGAATATAGATTTCAAAATGACTAATCAAGGTGAGTTTTTCTATGTTTCGAACAGTGATAAATTGGTCGAACTTTTCAGAATAAGATCGGATAAAGAGATTGCAAAGGCTACGCAGAAGAGGGAGAACAGATTGAAAGATAAAGGCATGAGTGATGAAGATGTTAAAAAATCGTTAAATGACTCGAAAGTGCAGATGTTGGTTTCGCCATTTTCAACTATATTTTCAGATAAGTCGAAGGTGAGATCTGCTTCTTGGGGTCTGACAAGTAGTAGAAAATTGGATATTATTTTAACATTAACTAACAATTCTGTTACTTACTATAACATTCCAATTCCAGAACTTGTGAAGAAGCATAGACCAGCTGATAAAATTGCTGAAGAAAAATACAACTTGGATCATCTAGGCCATAGACAAGATATTAGAGCTCTTGATATCTCAGGTGATGATAAATTGTTGATAACAGGGTCATTGAATCAATTGAAAATATGGAACTTGAAAACTAAATCCTGTATCAGAACTTTTGAAAAAGTTGGACATATTTTGACTACTAAATTTTTACCTGGGGGTTCATTAGTGGTGTTTGGTACAAAGCAAGGTACTTTAAGTTTGGTGGATTTGGCTTCATCATCTATATTGCACTCAATCGAGGATGCACATTCAGGTCAAGCAATTTGGTCAATCGACATCACACCTGATGGGAAAGGAATTTTGACTGGTTCTGCTGATAAGACTGTGAAATTTTGGGAGATCAAGGTGGAGCAAGAGTTGGTTCCTGGAACCGCAAATAAGTATGTTAATAATCTACAACTGAACCATACAAGAACTTTAGAATTGAACGATGATGTTTTAAGTGTTCGAGTTTCACCAGATTCTAAATATCTGGCTGTCGCTTTAATGGATAATACAGTGAAAGTGTTTTTCTTTGATACATTGAAATTTTTCTTAAGTTTATACGGTCACAAATTACCTGTTTTATCCATTGATATTTCTTTTGACTCAAAGATGATTATCACCTCATCTGCCGATAAAAATATCAGAATATGGGGTTTAGACTTTGGTGATTGTCATAAGTCTATTTTTGGACATCAAGATTCAATCATGTGTGTCAAATTTATTCCAGAATCTAAGAACTTCTTTAGTTGTTCGAAAGATGGATTAGTTAAATATTGGGATGGTATCAAGTTTGAAAATATCCAAAAACTGGCAGCCCATCACGGAGAAGTTTGGAATTTGGCGGTTAGTTCCACCGGTGAATTTGTGGTCTCCGTTTCACATGATCACAGTATTAGGGTTTGGGAAGAGACTGATGATCAAGTTTTCATTGAAGAAGAAAGAGAAAAAGAAACGGACCAACTATACGAAAAGGAGTTATTACAATCTTTAGAGGCTGATGATATTACTCAAAGAACTGGAGATGATGAAAGCAAGGAAGATGATGTTGCGAGGGTCTCCAAGCAAACTATGGAAACTCTTAAATCTGGTGAAAAACTAATGGAAGCACTGGATCTAGCTATTAAAGATTTAGATGAGCGTGAACATTATAAGAAAGAAATGAATGCATTCAAATTACGTAGAAGTGCAACACAGCCAGTTGAGCCTGTGAGAAACCCAATGTTACAAGCATTGAACGTTGAACCAGAAGTGTATGTCTTGGATGTTCTAAGTAAAATTAGAGCCGCTCAATTAGAAGATGCATTAATAGTGTTACCATTCTCATACACTTTGAGATTACTAAGGTTCATTAAAATCTGGACAAATTCTGAAAATATTTCAAAGAACCTGACATCACTTTCAATGATTTGTAGAACTTTATTTCTTGCAGTCAAATCAAATTCAATGGAATTAATCAGTCAAAAAGATGAGAATATTAAGATTGAATTGGCAGAATTGAAGCAACAATTAAGAGATATTCTTAGAAAGAGTAGTTCTGATGTCGGATTCAATGTTGGTGGTTTGAAATTTGTTAAGGATCAATGGAAAATGCATCATAGTTACGAGTTCAAAGATACTGGTGATGACAGTAAAGATTTAAATGAAAAGTCTAGAAAAAGAATTTATACCACGTTAGCATAAGCCATGGGGGGTAGTGGTCTCAATAACGCGATTTTGAAAGGTGCATCACGGATGACTATATAAAACATTGTGAATTCAGATGTATAATACATGGTTCTAGATTCTAATCTACCATGTAAAAAGATAGGTACTAAATAAAAAAAAACTAAGCCATATACACATATCCGTATATATATATATCATACTCGAAAAGGACTTGTAATCCAAAACCGTATTGGATTTTTAGAATAACTAACTGTGTGAGATGAAATTTGTAACAAGTCATATGGTGGTCATAATTAATAACTATTAACATCATTTGGTGGGACATGCATGCTTCATCATGTGAGATCTGGAGAATGCTAAGTGAAGTGGGGTCAGATGGTCTACAGGAACTATGCACAGAATCAGACTGTCATCAATCTGAATTGACATCTCGTAAGATCCCTGAGTCCCCATCTAGCAAATCAATATTACATAACAACATTAAGATGGATAAATTGTATACTGATCTCATTCATCCCCCATATTAATTTCAATTATGAGTGAGAAAAATCTCATGATTTTCATCTTGCGCACTGGAAAAGTGGCTATCTGAATAATGGATTCTGCGCGCGCACTAGTGCGGAGAGAACGGGTCTTAAAGATAAGGGCAGCCAGTTTACAACTACGGGGGTTCCCGTGTCTTTACGGGAAATAGCGCTGTGTTTATTTACTTTTCAGAAATCACCCGTTTTTTTTGCTCGAAAAAAAGATGCATGATTTTAATAGTGAGGGCAGAGGGGTAGAGTACTGGCCAGCTTTTGATCCTCTTTTGATATCGTTCGATTTACTGGGTGACCTGATAATATTGAATAATCCTTACAAATTCTTCTTGTTATTGATCGATTCCAACTTTTATGTTCATTCTCAAGTTTGTCTTATAAATATGTATCATTTCCTCCTCAATTTGGACCTTAATTTTTTGACATTAAGAATTTATTGCTTATCATCATCAAATCATATCAAACAATCCCAATCTCTTTGCTATACCCCAAACTCAACTTAACAAAAAAATATTTCAAAAAAACACTAATAATATAAAATGGCCGGTGTTACTCCTTTACAATTTTTAGGTGGTGTCTCATTAGTGACAATCCCATTAGGCTTAACTGCTGCCTTTGCTAGACCTACATTCGCTAATGCTATCAAATCAAAGCTTGATCAACAAGCAATTGAAGCTGAAAGAAATCATTACACAAAGTTTGATATGTATACTGCTAGTGAGAAGGAAGATAATATAATCAAGAAGTATATGGAAAGTGGTTCCGGCAAAGCTAGAGTGTACGTGAATAACCATTGATTGGCATTTTTACTGCTCCTTTACTTTTCTTACCACTGCTTGATTTCTTCTTTTTTAATGGGTCCTCACATTTTTGTTCGGTAAATTATTTCGAAACTGCTAGTTATATGTGGTGTGACGACGTATGGTTGCATTCAGGCCTACAGTTATCAATAATGCACTATATTCTCAGCTTTATGTATTTTATAGCTTACCTCTTATTTATTCTCCTTTAAAGGAAATTTTAATGAATCATGATATTTCAAATTTACAAAAATTGTTTTTGAACTATAGTAGTTTATAAATCATGTATATATTCAAAAGGGCCAAAATACAAAGAAGATAAAGAACATAAATTGTATTAAAAGATTATTAGTGGAAAAAGTGAAATGAGAAGTTTAAATATCACGAAGAGAGATCTAAAAAAACACAAAACGACAGCATATACAGAAAGACAGCAGGCAAGAGTCCAGGTGGTATATAACCGTGGATATGCGTTTTCTAATGTTTACTTCAGATCAAACTAGGACCATTGTAGACCCCATTGTGATTAGACTGAAATTGTTGTTGTTGTTGTTGCTGTTGCTGTTGTTGCTGTTGCTGTTGTTGCTGTTGCTGTTGTTGCTGTTGCAAAAAAGGATTGAATCCTGTATTTTGAGATGGCAAAGCACCATTATAATACCCCGTAGCTTGCTGAGCAACTTGGAATGATTGCTGCTGTTGGGGAGCAGAAATGTTATTGTTGTTATAACCAGTGAACTGGTTGGTGACCTGTTGTTGAAGTTGCTGTTGAGGTTGTTGGCCAAATGGATTGTATCCTGTCGCCTGTTGACCAAGTTGCTGTAGCTGTTGTTGGGCAAAGGGATTGAATCCAGTGGATTGTTGTTGTAGCTGATGCTGTTGTTGCTGCGTGTTCATATTTGGTTGTTGTTGTAAGTCATGCCCAGCTTGGTTTCTTAACTGTTGTTGGCGAACTTCACGTTTGGTCTCTGGGAATACTGGAATAGTTGGTAAGTTTTCCAGTCCACCTGCGGTTGGCTGTCTTCTGATTTCTTGCGCTGGTTGATGGAAAGAGGTTGGAGTCGTGGTTTCTGCAGATCTGAATGGATTGGTTCCAGTTGCAGTAGGTAAGAGTTTAGCTGGCTGAGGTGCCTGTTGTGACTCGAATGTGAATGGTGTGGTGTTGGAGTTCTCTGCAAATCTCGAAGTCGCAAATGGATTGGCTTTGACAGAAGATGAGGCCACAGTTGGGGATCTTCCATTCAATGCAAATGGATTCGTGTTTGATCTTTGCAAATTTCCAGTAATCTGGGGAGGAGCGGTTGCTCGTTGCTGGACCTGTTGCGGAGGAGCTAAAGATGGATTGACTGCAGTTTGTTGCGGAACAAATGGCTGAGGAGCTTGCGAGGGTTGAGATCCATATCCACCAAATCCTGCACCTGTGAATGCACTTGATAATGGTACATTTGGATGTGGTTCAGCACCAGTAAATTGAAGTGGGATTTGCTGCTGCTGCTGCTGCTGCTGTTGCTGCTGTTGTTGTTGTTGCTGTTGCTGCTGTAAGAATGCTTGAGTCGTATTCTGAGTGAGAAGTCCAGGTTGTTGTTGTGCACCGGTGAACTGAGTCATCTGAACAAGTGGAAGTTGCTGAGCGGGTTGGTTAGTGAAACTTTGTGGAAATTCCACAAATCCTGTAGTTCCAAATGGATTGAAGCTAGGCTGTTGGACTGGCTGTTGAAATTGTTGATTGGTAAAGTTCTGTTGCAATTGTGATTGCTGCTGCTGCTGCTGTTCGTGTACTTTTTCTGGTGATTCTGATTCTTCGGCAACGGGTGAAATGCCACTCTTTTTAGCTTCCTTTTCAGCCAAATACTGTCTTCTATTGATTTCAAAGCTTGGGTCGTTCAAATATTCTTGCAATGAGTCAGTTAATCCAGTCTGTGCGTGTTTAATGGTTGGTAGATGCAATTTAGTGAGATGTTCTAAATGCTTCGCCACTCTCAAGAATGACACAACTTGTTCAGTTTCTTTAGTGAAATGTTTATAGATCTTGAAGGCTCTTTCTGCATCGACTTTGCTCAATTCAAAATAATTTTCCAACAGATTAATGACACCTTCATTCAGTGATTCATATAATATTAACAAGTCATTAACAAGCATTCTAAAACTTAATATCACAACATCATTGTTGACTTCTGATTCGGCAAACCTACTTCTAAGTAAAGAATCAATTTGTCTTTGAACACTTTCAATTTCTCGTAATAAACCTTTAGCAACACTAACTGTTCTCAGTCTTGATCCCGATTCCTTGGATGACCATGTTGTCACCGGTTTTTTAACTTCTTTGATATAATCATGAGGAATCTTAGCATATTCACTAGCTCTCGTTGCTAAATATTTCGCATAATTAACCAAAGAAGCCAACTCCCCTCCATTGGCGATATACGCACCACCTTTTCTGATGTTATTACATTCCAACATGTATTGATGTTTTGAGAGATAACTGATAGTGACGTTTTCATCTCCTTCCCTTATCATTATATGTAAAACAATGAGAGATTTATAAACAATTGACCAAGCAGAATCTTCCAATCTTGCAGCCAACGCTTTCATAATAATTCTAAAACTCTCACTTTTTTCCCCGTTCCCGGTAGCTAATAAAATCGGTTCGATGTATTTTGGTTTTGGAGGAGCCAGTTTAATTTTGGTCGCACCCTTTATTATTATCATTAGTAGAAACAAATCAAGGTATGTTAGTATGATTGATATGAAAAGTCAGAGTCAAGCAGTCCATTAACCACATCAATTGTCAGTTCAAAATTATACATACCTTCACCACTTTTTCAAAGGTTGTCATTTTGAAAACAGCTTAGTTTTATGTATTGGTGGATGATGTTATTAATAGGGTTACAATGAAATGTGGTTTGTACAATTTTCACAACGGATTCTTTATACTACCTTGAAGTAAAGGAAGGTAAAAAATTTGAGGAATAAATGAATTTCAGCGGAACAATGATTATACCAATGAATGATATATATAATATATATTATATATTGTATGCTGGTATGTCAATGTAACAGTGAAAGTGAAAGTGAAAGTGAAATATAGAGCATAAAGACAAACTGATTATATTATTGCAAGGAGAGCTGTTCAATTTGTTCAATGATGAATGTTCAATTTGTTTATTGTTTACCTTTATCTCCTTCCAAATTGAGAATATGAGAGTGACTTTCTGACAATTCAGCAGTTAAAAATTGCACCCACCGGTGAACGGTCAATCTGCGCTGCGCAGTGGCAAACTGCCCCCGTAGAATAGCCTGAGTCCTGAAGATTTTCTTGTTCAGCGCGCGAACTGGACGAAGGAGGCTTTGTAAGTTTGTATATATATATTTTTTTATATGGCTTGCCCAGTGCACTCAGCACTGCCAAGTGCCGGCCAAACATTCTCGCCGGGGTCTCTGGAGACTGGGTCCTAGTCTCTAGACTCCTAGGGCTCCTGGGCCCACTGGGTGCATTCAAATATCACACAGAAACCCGTCTGACCTCAAGGGGTTCAATCCACGGCCCACCTGGCACCTAGTCCATTCGAATTTCGGATATAACTAATTATAGCTCTCAGTAATTTATTAAAAAATCACCATGCGATAGAATTGCTCGGTCGATATACATGTAACATGCGGTTAGTTTGAAGGTCAATCGACCCAATAGTAATTCCAGTTTAGCTATAGTATTTCAAAATCAAGTTTTCGGTACTCTATAGCTGGATTGGATTTTCTATCTTCATAGTACATACTATCTCGTCAGTATTCACAAACGGAACTTTCTTCAGCCAATTGATTAGTCTGTTAGCTTTTGTATTGAACATTTCTCACCAACTGAGGCCAATAGGGCTTTTGATAGTATGCTTGTTGATTATCATTCACTTGCGATGGGTTTGGATCTATATTCATCTTTGGTAGTTGATCTTGTAATTTTTCTCTTATATGTAGCTCTTTCGAAGCATTCACTAAGACTGAAACAGTATGATCTGTTGTAAAGGAAGTTGCATGAAATATAGTTAGTATTTGTGATT
The DNA here is from genome assembly GCA_030579435.1 of Ogataea nitratoaversa. NCBI lineage: Eukaryota > Fungi > Ascomycota > Pichiomycetes > Pichiales > Pichiaceae > Ogataea > Ogataea nitratoaversa. Next base: position 136,257 of record JAKTQZ010000026.1, read on the forward strand.
TATAAAAAGCACTACGGGTCGTAAGAAGTTAAAAAGTACACATACCATGGATTTCACTGGTTATCTTCCGAGGCTGAACTCTCTTTTTGCTTGATTCATGAATGTTCTCTCGATTGAAATCACTTTCAAAAAAAAGATCTTGACGCGAGGTATAGTGGTCTTCGAATTTTCTTTTCCTCATTGATGTGTTTGAATCTGAGAACTCAGATTGAAACTGATACGAAGGTGGAGACATCAGTATTGTCTGCGATTGCATTGTAGTTGATCAATGTTCATGAATAACTTAGCGACCCCTGTGTAGATTAGATAAATCAAACGAAAGATATCAATAAGTCGCCAAAGAACTTCAAACATACACGTAAATACACGTAAATACACGGTCAAATCCTGTTATCCTAGAGACTGTTACTCACGACCTCTAAAAGCACAGACACAAGCTTAAAAACTGTGCCTGTGCAAAGTTGTGCCTCAAATGTCTCAAACGTGCGATTGTGTGGGGACTTCCTCCAACTTGCTGGTTCACTTTCTGATCATCTGCACTTACCTCATCTAGCTCCTCGGAACTTATACAATTCAACTAGTAAGCAACGTTAACCGTTGCTGATCTAAGTTTTTAATGTTATTTTCAACACTTAAATGACTAGTTTTAACCTCTCTGTTTTGAAAACAGCTCACTTGTTTCAAACCATATAGTTCCACATCCAGTACAAATTGCACTATGGCAACTGAGTTTGTCCCTATCATCGAACAGGAAACAGATTTACTTCTCGATTCGTCAACAGCCACTTTGACTAATCAGACACCACCAGATCAACAAGGCCAACAAATACAAGATTTAAATATTTCAAGCAACAACTCGAATAATACCACGGGAAGACATTCTCCCAGAAATTGGAATATAGATGGAATGTCTGAAGATTTGTACAATCCAACTAGGTCAACTTGGTACATAATAATATTAACCTTAATAGTGGGTGCTTTACAATTGGCATGGTCAGTAGAATTTAGTGAAGCAACCCCCTTTTTACTATCTCTAGGGATATCTAAGCATTTACTAGCATTGATTTGGTTAGCTGGCCCATTGTCTGGTACATTGGGTCAACCCATAGTTGGCTTAATGAGTGATAAATGTAATTGGGAATGGGGAAGAAGAAGACCGTTCGTTTTAGCTGGTTGTCTAGCAACGGTGTTATCCTTACTTTACTTATCACATTCAATTAGCATAATTGGCTGGTTCATTCCGGGAAATGATATGGATAAAATCAATAGGTGGACGGTGCCGTTTGCTTCGATTGGCATATACGTCATGGATTTCTCAATTGCCGTCATCCAAGCATCTTGCAGAGCTCTAATCGTTGATGTCGTTCCAACTGATCAACAACAAGTTGCCAATGCTTGGGCAGCTAGAATGATTGGTATTTTTAATATCGTTGGGTTTTGGCTTGGTAGTTTGAATTTGATCAAGTTATTTCCTATTTTTGGTGATACCCAATTCAAAGTGTTAAGTATATTGGTTGCTACTATCATGATAACACTGACTACTATATGTTGCTTTATTATCAAAGAAAGAAATCCTAAGTTCGATTTAACCATCAGATTAGAAAGAAAAAAACAACAGAAAAAATTGAAAGAGATGGGTATCGATGAAAGAGAGACCAACATATTCATAATTGTTAAATCATTCTTCAGACAAGTCATAAGATCAATAGGCAGATTACCTCAACAAGTCAAAATTGTTTGTTATGCCGAATTTTTTGCATGGATTGGTTACTTCCCTATGTTATTTTATACTTCTACCTATGTTGGTGAATTATATCTTCGAGAACGAGGCTATAATAATCCATTGCAAATTCCATCTGATGAAAGACAACGGTTGATTGACGAAAGTACTAGAAGAGGAACACTAGCTCTATTAGTTCATGCCATAGTGACATTGTTAGTTGATTTGATTTTACCTTATGTCGTTGAAAACATTAAAAGCAATAAGTATTTGAATTTAAGAAGTCTTTGGATTTACTCACACGCCATTTTTATCTTAGCCACAATGAGTACTTTTTTAATTGGTAATTCTATTCAAGCTATAGTGCTGTTTGGGTTCCTCGGGGTTCCTTGGGGTTGTGCTGTTTGGATCCCATTTGTGTTGATCAGCGAAGAAATCAGTAGAATAAAAGATATTAAAGCTATACATATATCAAGTCAACAGCAAAAGATTTTGGAAAATGAAAGATTAGGATTGCCTCACCAGAACTTTGAAGATGAATATGATGATAGCTCTGAAAGTTTTGGTGGAGCTACTGATCAAGAAACAGTTAATAGTCGCAATGACTTCTACTTACATGTCAAGTTGATAAGAAAATACGATAATCTAGAGTACGATTCTGGACTCTTGTTAGCTATTCATAATGTTTTTGTGTCTGCACCTCAAATGCTTTCGTCTTTGGGCTCTTCAGTATTGTTTGCAATTTTCAAGACTTCTGACGAGAATGAGTTTGACGATTCGTTAGGTTGGATCTTCAGAGCTGGTGGGTTAGTTTGCATTGGAGCTTTAGTGTTAAGTTTTAGAATAAAATCAAATGAGGAATTGTTTAAAGAGGATGAAGATGAGTTGCGCGACTTGAACTGATTTTTGAAATTTCCCATGTCATCTTTTTGGCAAGTATTTCAACATATATAGCTTTTTTCGTCGTATTAACGCATTCCAGTTCTTTGTTATATTTTGTTTTTTGTTATATTTTGTTTTTTAAGTGTTTTTTGATTTATAAATTCTACGTGAATGCGTAACCTGGGTTGGTATCTGTCGTTCGGTTACTTTATAACATACATTACATATGCGTGTATATTTTATGGAGCAAGACATTTGTACGTTAGTCATAAGAATAGTAACTAAATGGCATAAAGAAAATGATAAGAAAATTACTGGATGCCTATGTGAGATTCAACCTTTAGTATTCAGTAAAAGAGCCTAATTCATAGAGATAACCCAAACATAATTTGACATGTTCAGCGATATGTAAAAAGTTCAACTTCTCAACAGTATCTTGGGTGGAATGAATATAAGGGCTATCCAACCCAAATTTAGATTCAATTACAAATCCAGAAGGATATCCATATAGCATAGCACTAGAATGATCAGAGCAAGCGTAACCACATTCAGTCTCAATATATGGAATTGAGCAATAAGTTTTGATAATTTCTTTTAGAAGCTCATTCAAGTTCAAAGAAGTAAAATCTGTAATCAATCCGAAATGCTCAGGAAATCCCTTTTCAACAGATTTGGCAGAGTAACCAGTCATATCCTGCTGCAGCATTGCTACAATCTTTTTATGTTTGTCATTCTGTGCAATATTAGCAAAAATATCTAAAGATCCTAGCATTCCCCCTTCTTCCGCAGCATAAAAATGGAACTCGATATTGTTCTTGAAATCGACAGGAGACGTAGCCAATAAAGTTAACGTTTCAAGTAGTGTTGTAACTCCCGATCCGTCATCGTCTGCACCTGGGGCAGCTAGAATGGATGGCCACAATAGATTGATTGAATCTATATGAGCACCCAATACAACAGTATTAAGATCTTTCTCCTTAGTGTTCAAAGAATCTGTTTCAGGACTAGAACCAAAGATAGTAAAAATATATGAAGGTTGAGGGAATCTATGATGGTCAACAACGGTCAAGTTAAAATTGTCTTTCAATAGAGTCAATTCAAGCAATTTATCATATAACCAAACAGAGCTATCGATGAATCTTTCGGATTTGTAGTATCTAGAATGAAATGAGCTAAATTCCTTCAAATTATTATACAAACGGGATGAGTTAATGAGTTGAATCAACTCATTAACTTCATGTTGGTGAAAACTAGATGAGTTCGGGTACGTGTAGGTAGGAACTACTTTTCCCGTTTGAGCTTGTAAACGCATATACGAGTCTCCAAAACCAAAGTCTCCAAAAGGTGTGATACATTCAACCTGGTCAGTAGGATTATCAATCAGGTGTTGATATTGACTCGTCAAGTCCAAAAACTTGATTCCTTTCCTTTTTAATTTCAATTTATCAGATTCAGTGATTTTGATTAACTCATTTTCATTAACTGAAACTAATCTAACTTGGCTAGTATCACTGTCAAACCAAGAAATCTTGTCGTAAAATGGGAGAGCAAATAAGGTGGTGGAAAGACAACCGGCTATCCCTGCTAGTTTGATAAGTTTCATCTTATACTGTTTATAGAGGTTTGTGGTAAAATGTCCGTCAATACTTTTTGTACTCTTAGGAGTTCAGAAGCAATAAAATTAATTCTTATATCATCTTATGACTCAAAAGGGATTGTAAAAGACTCTTATTTATATCAGACTATGGTTGCTAATTCAAATCAGCAGAAAAACTGAAGAGCGCCCGTGCGGCGTTGATTCACCCTTGTTCTTTGAGAACACAGCCTTTGAACTCTTTTCTGTCTGTTGAATGTTCGTGTTTATAAGCGAAGTGCTTAATAATGTCTAAATTTTCCCTAGATAAAATTTCTGACCCGTCTTGATCAGTATTCGCAATCTAATTAATTCGCTATATACATGTTCAATATATATTTCATAAACTCATTTCACGTATCATTCAAAGATGTGATTTAAATCAAACAATGATTCTCAGCCTTTGATGACCGGCGCTTAAATCTTCTGTTCCGTTCATTGGTTCAGAAGCAAATAATTTGGGCTCTGCTGATACCTTACTCTCCTTCGGCTTTAAACTCTTCTTTTTCTTCTTCTTTTCTATATCTGATACTTCTATTCTAGGATTGAAGTCATTCTCTATATGAAGTAGATCGCATAAATGATCGTATCTCTTGGCAGTTGAAGCATCAGCCTCAAATCTCCTAGTCTTTTTAATGTTTATCTCATGAAATGGTAACAAAAGAGAAGTTATATCTGCCTCTTGTGATAGTTTTCTAGGCCCATCTTGAAGCTTCCAAATATCTGCTTTACTTATATCAACTTCTTCTATCATCTTTTCTTTACTACAAACTTTGAACCACTGCCTTAAAATCTCCATACCTCTTGCCTTTAATCTAAGATCATTTGAGAAAATAAACACCGATGCATATGATTTGACTAACAAAGAATCAATCGTTACAAACCTTGATTGTTGTATGCGCTTGAACATGTTTTCAGTCTTTTCGACAGCTTTGTCATAGTTAGCTTCGTATTGTCTCAAATTTGAAAACATCTCGGTGTAAGTTCTGATATCAGGTCTTAAACTTTTATTTTGTCTGATTGTTGATATAGTATCAAAGATTTTGATCGATAATTCGGGTCTCTTAGCTTGTCTGAACGCTTTCAAACTCGAGTTGATATGGATGATAGATAACAATTCTTCATTCTTTTCCAAAGTATTGCTCAATATGAAAAAAAGTTTTTCGGCCTGATTGTTGGTAATTGTTGCCTCGTCTGTCACTGGATCCCTATAGTTTGCAAACCCTGAAAACAAAATATTTAGTATTCTTCCATTTGGTTGATAACCCCATTTCTTAATATTATTAAAAAGCTCTAAGGCATTATTCAACTTGCCTGATTGGGTCATATATTTCAATATTGAGCCATAGGAGAATAAACCTTGATGACGAGCAAGTCTAGCAAGTCCAATAGCTTTCATGACCTCGTTCTTTTTCAAGAATTTTTCAACGTCCTGAGCCACCAACAATGAATCCTTGATTTGGTTTCCTGAAGTTCCAAGAATTCTATATTTCAAACGTAGATTTTTGCTTCTCAATAATGCTTTCAATTCTTCTTCAGAAAACTTTGTATCAGGACCAATCTTATCCTCTTCACCAAACTCTCTTTTCAACTCCTTTTCAAGTAGACTTTTCGCAGAAGCATTATACACTTGTTTGATGTTCTTTTCCTTCAAAATCTGTTGCTTCTTTTGGTTCCGCTTGACATAATCTATTGGTCTGGAATTGATCTCAAGTGCTTTTTGCAGCTGATTTTTGACTCCAAATGTAGCTGAAGACACTGTCGAGCTTGAAAAAAAGCGAACATTTTTCAAACCACTTCGTATTTTAATAAACATCTAATATAGAGATTGTATATTAACTATCTACCATTAATCAAGGTCTATGTCGATAAAAAGAATCAAGCTTTAAGTAAAATAGAGCTTTGTAGCTGAACATTTAAATTTCAACTTAAAACATATTAAAATTTTAGAAGGCCTAGTGGTTTGAGTACACAGCCCTTTACCCACTTCAAGAACTGAATAACTGGGAACAATCAGTGTGTACCACATTAACATTTGTCTTGGACTGACAGAAAATGGTAGTCCCTGAATACTTTGCTTGCTTCAATAAGTAAGACGAAAGCGATACAAATTCAAATACTGAATGATGAACGAGGAATTGTTGGATTTGTATTTGAATAAGTACTCCGTTGGTCCACTATACGTCAAAAGATTATATGACATTGTCCAAAGATTTCCTTCATTGAAAGCAAGGCCTCAAATAATAGAAAAGTTACTAGACCTGATTTTACGACCTGACTCATACTACACCTTTTTTAATGGTACTTCTAAGTTGATAGAACTATTGGCACAGGACGGAAGGGATGTTTCCCGATTCAAGCAACTATATGATGCATATGTCAAACCATCTATGTCAGTCGGGTCTACTCGTATCAGTGAATCCCTCAGTTTGATGTACGATAATGAATTGGAAAAGTTCAGCAGGAAAATTGCTATGCAAGAAAACTTTGATTCAATGTTTGAGTTGCTGAAAAAGAAAACAATCGCTTTATTAATGGCCACAGGTTGCACTGATTATGTTGTTGATAATTCGAGTTACTATTTCAATATTAACCCTGACTATTTGTCATATTACAAGAAAGTGGCATTAAGAGACTTAGAGTCAATGATTGTTTACAAAAACTATGATGGCTGTCTTATCACAGCTCATGATTATTTGCGTAGAAAATTGCAGCAAATGTTGGAGTATGAAAAAGAGGACAGTGATGATAATGACGACGAAAGTATGCTAATAGATGATACATCGAAGACTGGTAGTGATTCAAGATTGACGCGGGAGGCAGCTGTTAATTATTGGAACTGTAGGTGGTATTTGGTCTATGCTGCATTTTTAGGTGATAACTACACCTCAGTTGTTGAAGAATTTGAGATACTAATAAACGAAGCCGCAATCAGTGACCTTAGTGCACTAGACACATTCGAAAATCACTTCCACAACGAGTTAATCGTTGATACGTATTTAATAAGATCTATCTGTTTGTCCATACTCATTGTTAAGAAACCGAGCGAACTAGCTAAGTACTGGCAGCTTCCTGTTCTTAAAAAGGCAATATCAACTGATCTGAGTTTGAAATCTCTCATTAAATTCTATACAAGTTGTCAGTTTTTGAAGCTAAAAGAATCCATAGATACTATTGACAATGAGTTTCAATATGACCTTCAATTGCACAGGAGTTTCCAACTGTTCAAAAGGATTGTTAAATTCAAAACACTGATTGTTTACCTTTCAATTGTTAAAAGAGACTCCCTCCGTCACATGAGTGCCAAATTAGGTATTGATGAAGTGCAGCTTTATGATGATCTGCTTACTCTTATCACCGCGCTAGATTTAAATGTTAAACTGAACCAAACTGATATGACCATAGAATTTGTTGAGCCTAAACCAAAAGTTAACGCGCTACTAGAAGGTTTGAAAGATCTCAATCGTGACATTCAAACCGAAGTCAGAGCAATGGAGGTGAATACATTAATTTTACAGAGTCTAGAAGATTAGCTTTATAATATTTCATTGTGTAACTTTATAACAAATAATGCAAATATTAATGATATATATATGTGCCTGATGTCCTACAGGAACTAAGTACATGGGTCAACTTAATTAAGGATAGAGAGAGTAGATGTTGGTGACCTCTTTGTCATATTTGGTCGTCACTCCATTTTCAGCAACTGATTCAATATCAATAATCTCTTTCGCAGCTTCAACTGTCAATATAACATTACTGGATTGGCCAACTGCAACGTCATCTTCAATTCTGATTCCAATGTTTCTGAAATGTTTAGGCCACCTCTCATCATCTGGAACATAAACACCAGGCTCAACAGTGATGACCTGACCTACCTTTAATTTAGCGTGTCTTGAATACGTTGGAATATCATGAACATCTAGCCCAAGATTATGACCAATATAGTGAGGGTATAAGAACTTTGCTACTTCCCATTCTTGTAGATTTTCAAAACCACAATTTATTAATTCCTTCGTCATCAGTTTGACACTAAGATTATGTAAATCGTTTATGGACACATTTGAACTCTCTGTTGATTTTTCAATAATTTGCTTCTGAACATTCAAAACAGCTTGGTATAATTCTGCTTGAGGGCCAGTAAATTTCCCATTTACCGGCCATGTTCTTGAAATATCAGAACAGTAACCCCCTAATGATCCTGCAGCATCAACTAAAACCATTTCGTCATTTTTGAACATATTGTCATTTCTTGTGTAGTGAATGCACAGTCCGTTTGGACCACCGGCAACTACAGGGATATATGCACTTTTGTCACATCCGCCTGATATGAATCTATATTCAAGAAAAGCATGAAGGGCTTTTTCAGTTTTAAACCTTCTAGCATATGCTTCATTATATGCTCTACCAGAAATCTTACCGGCAATTCTCATCACTCTGAGTTCTGCATTCGATTTGATCGCTCTCATCTCAGCAATCAAATTTTTAAGAGATCTAATATTTGAATTATTTTCACGTAGTAAATTTTCAACAGAGTATCTATTTTTGTTGTCCTTTTTATTGATTGTGTCGAAAACTTTGTTGAACATTGACTTGCTCTCATCTTCAAAATCATAAAATACCGTTTTGTATCTTTTCAAAACACCATTTAAATAAACATTAAGTTCCTTATTACTCGCTGATAAATCTGCATTGAATATTTCAATAGCACCATCCACCCCGGTTCTAAATCCTTCCCATAATTCAGCATGAACGTCTTTCGGGGGGACAATCAAATGGAATACCAGTGACGCTGGGTCATCATTTGGCTTCTCTAGTATACAAACAGAGTCTGCTTCATTCCAACCAGTTAGATAATAGAAGTCGTTATCTTGTTGAAAGTCATAAAACACCGATCCTGAAGCAAATTTCAAAGTATTTCCTGAGACAATCGCAACTGAATTTGCTGGTAACTTCTCGGCAAGTCTCAACCTACGACTGTAATACTCCTGCGCTGAGATTCCTATAGTCAAATCACCATGTCTGATCAAATGAGGTCTGTTCTCGTGTATTGGTTGTCCTGATTGAAATGTAGCATATGTCTTCCTGTTTGAAAAGTTCTGGTAGAGGTTTCTTACACTGGAATTAGAAATATAGTGGGATATGCGCAATGCTTGAGTTGCTCTCGTAAAGTCTCTTAGGAGCATAATATATCGTTACCAAGACTTACTTTTCAGTGGTACTATCTTACTTTGGCTGAGCAGTACACTTTCTAGTTTACATATAGATAGATGAACTTATTTCAAAGATCAAGGTGTTATTTTTCAAACAAATGGAGTATTGGCTTTGTGATTTTAATTACGCTATTGTAAACTTTTGTGGAGATTACATAATGCTTAGCAAGATTAAAAGACTAAATTACCTAAGGGAACACAAAATCTTATATAAGTATTATGTAAATGCTGATGTCAGCGTTTCTTAGTTAACTCGTATTTTATTTATTAAAAATCTTGAAAATGCCATCCTAGTATAGTGGTCAGTACTCTGCTTTGTGGCAGCAGCGACCTTGGTTCGATTCCAGGGGATGGCACATTGGTTTTTTTGGGGTAGGATAAGGCTTTTATACTATTTTTATATAATAATAATATAAAATTATAAATGCTTTTTGTTCAAGCAGCACAAAATGGGTATAAGATAAGATAGTATAAACCTCAATCAAAAAAAGATGCAGTACTTGGTGAGAACATATTAGTTCCATTGCGATTATTTCTGGTAAGGATATTCTATTGAGGTAGTGATATTCTATTGAGACTATGAGGGATCGTTCAACTTAGTGTAGCAGTTGTATGTTTGTTGGGGTACCATAATTTTTCTATAACTATATTGAATACCTTCGTTGTTACATCCGTTGCCCACAGAGTATCCATATGCTCGTAATGATCAATTCCAACTGCTTCCACGGGACATGATAACTGTTCTAGTGTTTTGTCTATATCAATTAAAGAGTCGGACTTGCCGTACACTAAGAGCATAGGAGTTGTGATTGTTTGGGTTGGGAAAGGAGCAACTCTATTGGTTTTTAATGATGCTCCACTAAGATAAACTAGCTTAGAACCTGATGATCCTCCTTCGTCGAACATTTGAAATCTTTTGTTACTGATTATTTGGAACCAATGAATGATTGATTTAACGGAAGACGGTGAAAACATATGAGTATATCCAACTTTTTTTTGTTGGCTAGATAAATTGCCGGATCTCCATCCAAATAATAATATCAAGGACTTGTCAACAACTATCTCGTAAAGTTTGGGGCCCATTAATCTTTGCCAAAAAACAACCGAAGGAAGGATCGCTCTTTTACCAAATAGTCTATACATTAAATTGGGAGCAGAGTTGACAAAATACGATAGAACTGGGTGATTCAGTCCCTTGGGTATCATTGCAGGTGACAATCCGACAAAAAGTTTAATCTTGTCATTGAGGGATGGGTTCATTGATAATGATGCCAAGCATTGAGCAGATCCTTGACTAAATCCAATGTAGCTCAAGTTTGGTTGTCTTGTGGCATTCAGTATATAATCAATAGTGTCTGGGATATCAAACATTGCAAATTCATCTATAGAGTAATTCCAAAACTTATAGTCAGTGGATGATAAATTTAAGTGTTTTCTAGAATACTTATTACCTCTGTTATTTCCTAACCAGACATCAAATCCAAGATCGACTAGTGTAAATGGTAAGCATCTTGAGCTTGTATCACCCAATACAAACAACTCACTATTTGTTAATAATCCATGATGCATGTAGACAACAGGCTTGTTGACGATACTTGCTGTTGTGGTTGATGAAGATTGTTTACTCAAAATTCGATGAATAGCTAATAAATAACCATCTTTTGTTTGAACCACATGTTCATGAACTTTGTAACCATGAGCATGAACTATTTCCACTATATCTTGAGAAGATACGATTTTTTCCAACAATTGCTTTTCGTTATCATTTAATGCCGTACTCAAATGATTTGTCCTTATTGTTTCTATTCCAGGGGAAGATCTATCAAATTGCACTGACGCCGATGAACGAAAAGCTGACGATACGTTATCTGGTTTGTTGAAACGGGACTGAGATTGGCTAAGAAGAATTTCTATACCTAAAGCATGAAATAATGAAAGAGGAATTTGTATTATGGCGGCAATAACATTGAATACGAGGTTGAGAAATCTCCCCAATAGTGACATATATGTATGAATACGATTATAATTTTAGACCGATTTAAACCTTAAAGTATGGCTCTTGCGTTTTATGTTCGTTTGTATTTTTTTTACTTTTCCACAAATAATAATATTGAACCAAGGTCGTGGCATGTAAAAAAGTGTAATATTTCAAGCATAAACTTCAAAAGTAGTAAAAAGAAAGTAGTGAAAAATCTAGAGTTCGTGACAGACAGATAGATACAAATAATACATAAGTTTTCTTTTGTCTTAACTTATTATTTAATTTACTTGGAATTTTGAACGCAGGGCCTCACTGTTGAGTCTCCACTGTCCAGACGTCAGTGCTGCTGAGGGCCCCGAAATTTCAAATCATTCGCGCGGTATTCTTTTTTAATGTTTTTTGAGATCTTTTCAAAATTGTCTCGGCTCACTGGAGGTGACAAGTTGCAAAGCATTTTTTTTCGAAGGGCATGGGTTGTGTTGTACATATTTAAGTTTTTAACACCTGTGGGATCTCGACTGTTTTTAATCAACATTGAAATAATGAACTATGGTTATGCACTACTAAAGCCGATCTTCCGTTTGATTCCTTTGCATGGCCACTATGATGACGATTTTTTGTATAGCCATGCCATAATCACAAAAGCGTCGGAGCTACAAGTCTATTCTTGGATGTCTTATCATTTCTTATTGTTTAACCCACCCTTTTGGAAATGAACGGGATAGATTAGCCATTTGAAATGTTTTTTCCCGAAATTAAAGTTATTGTTTCAAGGACTTTCGGTGTAAGATACCTGAGATCTTTGATCAATAAGGGATTGTCTTTTTGTGGATTTTGTGGCTGCTCATGCCTCGCCTTCTACTAAAATACGACAAACAAACTCGGATTAATTTGAATTAGTTATCTGTACATGCTTGTGGATTAAAGGATACGTCATTATTGATTGAATCTGGATCCATTTAAAACCGGCTTGTCAACTTATCGCGCGAAATACAACAGTATTGTTTGTTTTGAAGACATGATAATTATTAATAATATATAATAATATTATATATATTAGCCGAACAAAATGCCTTCAAAAGAAATTCTAAATTTATTTCACCCTGCAGAGATAAATTCTTTCTTGATAACGTAAAAATATCCAAGTTTTCGGCTTCCGCATTGGTAATTACGATACTAAATAGTAAATAGTAAATACCAAATACTAAATATTTTAAAGTTTGAACAAAAAATTCTTCAACTAATTGAGTTGGATAGGGGTAGTTGGGAAATTGTAACAAGGGAATAAGATATTGAATATTCAATATATATAAATAATGTACCTAGTTTGATATTTTACCAAAGATTACCTTTTTGTGAGTGTGCTTTTTCTTTTTCTCAAAACAAGAATATATAGTTATAGTCGTGTGAGATATAACTGAGTGATTTAAGTAATGTATCTATCACTTGCGCTATAATCAGGACAATTTATCCTTTAAATCATAATCAAGAATTTGAAAGGAAAAAACTCTATCTCTCCGTATCTTAGTGTATATGTACTATATAATATATATAATTAAAGGTCTATTATAAGGCAGTCAGAGGCCATATTTAGCCTACAGGCGGCGCCTGCTATATCTAAATCAATATTCAACGTTGCGCCGCACAGTTATAATCAATTACCACCGTTTCTTATTTCCTTGAATAACAATGCAAAACCGTTTTAAGTTTATTTGGACTTGAATTCTGGATAATTTAATAGTAACCAGTAATGTCAAGCTTATTCACGATTTACAGTTTTTAGCCGTGCCGGCATCATGGGAACTCCAGATTTCAGAATTATTATCAAGCCAGATTTCAAATTGCTTAGCTGTTTTTATCCAGTGACGTAAAATTGTTGATCCCTGACACATATTGAGTAAGCATGCATTTCTAAATTAGTCCTATATCAGCCGTTTTTAAGTTTTGAAGACTTATAGCCTTCCAAAAAAAATTCAGGAGCCGATAATGTTTTTTGGGAATTAAAGTTTTACTGTTTCGTACTCTCTAACTAGTTTATGGAACTGGTACTAAGCCCACACGTCGTCGTCATGTATGGTGATCCATAAACAACTTATACTAAGGTAGAGACAAAACTTTAATCTTTATAATTTGTAATTATTATAGTACCATTGTGTTAATGAAGGATATACATACATACATAAACAGAATTCCTTTTTTCCATTAGTTGATTAAAAAAGTCAAAGATATGGTTCAAAAAGAGTAATAGAACAAAAAAAAAAAGTTTAAATTTGAAAGAAGATTCTCAAACAAAAAGAGAATCATCACCCTGTTAGCATTGATGATCAAATTTGAATTTATACATAATTGATATAAGATAAACATTCAAACATTTGATATACGAGCGAACAACTTGACCTTCTTCCCACCCAGTATTATGAACGTTCAATAGAATGGAACAAACGGAATGACGTTAGTGAATACACATTCCGGACACACTTAATACATACTTATAGTCTTATACACTTACTCTATACAAGATGAGGGTACCTCGATCATCAAAGAAAGCTATCTATTGAGATGGGGGTGAGGCGGTCACTCAGTCACAGTTGAGTGCACAACACCATGGTAAAGTAACCAAGAGTCCTGCCACGGAGCGAAAAGTTGACACTCGACCGAGCCAATATTTAAAAAACCGCTTTTAAAATCTTTATGCGCTCATCCCACTGTGCGTTAATATTAAATCTTATAATTAATAATTATTATAAATGTAATTAAACTCTTTACTAAGCGCCTCGCTCCACCCACTGCGCGCGTGCGTGCGTGGGAGTTGAGGAAGTCCGGGTCCAGGACCAGGTCCAGGTCCAAGTCCAGGTTATATCCATCCGGCTTTTAGCTTTTTGACTTTTTTTCAGCTTTTTAGCTTTTCTGACTAAACTTCAATTGTATAAATACCAGACCACTTATCCACATGTTTTCAGCTCTTGACAGATAACTGTTTTCTCAGTTTGATATTAATTGTATATCAAATCACATGATATATATATATATATATATGAATCCTTATCTGTTGTCTATGATAGGTTTAGATCAAGTACATATATAATCGAGTTACACTGATAGTTTTCATGACTCTACCGAGCTTGTGAATTTTTCCTTACTCACTATTTCCGAATCATTCTTAGTCCTGCTGCCTCTTTTCCCATCAATCCCACCCACCTCTTCAAAAAACAAAGATTTCCATCCCAATATTACAGCATTATAATTCGATATATTTAATAATTACAAAATGCAACAAAAAGTTTCAGATTCACCAACGATCGGTTCCCCTGGCCATCACCTGGCTGGCTACGCAAACCACAAGAAAAAAAGGGTCGGCAAAGCCTGCGACTCCTGCCGACTTAAGAAAACAAAATGTTCTGGTAAGCAACCTTGTGAAAAATGTCAGGCTGATAATAAGATTTGTATTTATACTGAAAGAAAAAAGAGTAAAGATAAAGTCTATTCACATGATTATGTTGAACTTATCGAGAAGAGATTAAGCTTGGTTAATAAATCACTCATTAAATTATGTGAAATCGTTAAGCTGAATAAATCCTCGGAGTTGAGTCAATTTGTTGCGAACTTGAACTATAATGAGAACACCGAAAACTTAACACCTATTTCAATTAATGAAGCTATTTCTTTGCTAATCGGTAATACTGAGTTTTTCGATGACAATGACAATGACCTTGACCTTGATCTTGATCCTGATCAAGATGATGATCGTGATCTAGATGATGATCATGATATAGATGATGGCAATTATTCTTGCAATGGCAGCAACAGCTTACCAATACTTGCTACAAAAAGTTCCAATTTTTCCACTAATATCAGCACTGTTTCTGAAACACAAATCGATTCTCGTGAAAGATCATACACTACATCGAGCTCATCCATGTCAAATAAACAAAACCATCCAATTAGATCAAAAAAGATAAAGGTGAAAAAGGAAAGACCAACACTATCTTCTCACTACAATGTTGTGTTTTCTTCTCCTGAATCGTTAACTCCTCGATCAGACGATAACTTTTCTCCTATACAAAACACAACAAATAACATTGAATTACAATACATTTCCCAAGTACCAAATAGACAACAACAAAGAAAACCTGACATATCATCTGCTTCCTCGGTTCCTTATCCATCTATACTAGATAACATTGATGAAAAAATTAGTGAAGCTGATCTATTTGCTCCAATGAGTCCCTTGTCCATGGGCCTGCTGACACGTCCTTCATCAGATGATCAAGAGCTCTCAATACCCGTCAGATTGAATGATATTCAACAAATCGGTTCCAATGATCCTACTACTACTAATACTACTACTACTACTACTACTACTACTACTACTACTAATAATAATAATAATAATAATAATAATAATAATACTTCAGAGTATAATGATTTGGGATTTACAGATATTGCTTTAGGTCCTTTCCAATCGGGTGCACATCTTGCCGCTGCTGCAATGAATGGGTTTTTTTTGTCGTCTTATAATAAAAAGGGTAATTCGACAGATGATGGACCAGAATCACTTACTGGTCTTTTATCAATGTCTGATTTTGATTTGAATTTGAACGCCTCGTCATACTCCACAAATTTGAACTCTCCATCTTTATTTACAGGAGGCTCATCGCCGGTGACGAGTTCATTAACTGGATTCAATTCAACTCCATCTTCTACACCAATGTTCCCATCCAAGCCTACACACTCTTCGTCGTATTCTTTCTCATCACTAGATGAGTTTTCCGATTTGCAAGGTGACTCCTACATTGGTCAAGCAAGTGCGGCAGATCCACCATCAAACTTGAATAGATCTGGTTCTTCCGGCTCAAGTTATGCCGCTTCCAAAAAAGTTCATGGTACATATCATCCCCATGGGCAGCATCATCAACATCAACATCAACATCAACATTCTTACGCTTCACATCCACATCCTTACAGAAACAGTCCACACTCATCGGGAATTACTAAAGTGAGATCTCCCCCTATTATGGAAGTTCCTACAGGAACGGGGTTTGATTTCGCTCTTTGAATTTTTGAATTTCCTCTTTTTGAAAGTTTGCTGTGAATTGTCCCCAATCGGTAATTTCGAGCTGATTGATGTGTATCTTTTTAATAATTTGTTTTTTATGCCCTTGTTCATCGTTTTTGTTTGTTGTCTACTCTGCTCTATTTTCTTCTACTGTTTCGATTTTTTGTTTTCCTTCTCGTTTTCTTTTCTATCATGCTTGGTTGTTTGCTTTATATTAGTTTTTCAGATTTTTATAAATAGTTGCGTCGATTTCTTCTTTCACGTAGTCTTTTATCTAACACTTGGTTACGCTTTTACACATAAGTAACTACTAAATAGTAAAAAGTAAATAGTAAACACTGCACTACTCAAAACTCCTAGTCGATTCGGTGTTAAGCTTCAGAAAGTATGGGAATTCAGTTGACTGACACTGGTATACTTCTGCATTATCTGAAATGCAAGTTCAGTCCCTAAATAAACTTGCGGGTGTAAATGCGGGATAATTAAATTAACACGAAGAAAGTAATATGTTCCCGTGTAATTATCTTCAATATGGTTGGCATGTGTCGTTGATATAATACAATATGAATATAGTACTAAATAATAAATAGTCAACACACTTGAAATATCTATCATATATCAATTTATGTTTGCTCTTTATGTGTTCATGTGGACGGGTACAGGTCACGGTAAGCTATTATCATACCCGTAACTCAGTAAATTAAGCAAGAGACATGAAAATAGAACTTCCAATTTCTCTGCCTTTAGATCTGAATATGCATGGCGATGGCAAGGAGCCTTAGCTGTAAGGTTCCGAGTCTTACAACATTTCTTCCCGTTCCGCGCGCACACAGCAATAAAGAAATATCGCACAAACTGGCTATATACGAATTCAATCTGTGTTCAAGGATATTTTCATTAGATTATGTGTATGGACGCTTGCTATTTAAAATAAATGCTTTTCTGTTTTTAAATTTCAAAGAAAAAGTTGTTGTAGGACTACAGATGGTAGAGACGGATCACCATCAAATACATTTTATGGCATCAAAGAATGGATCATTAAATAGAAAGCAGTCAACAAGAGATAAAAAAGGGGGCGGGGGTTAATGAAATACTATATATATAATATATAGTATATACTCATCAGACAACCAATCTCTTATGAAATCTTCTTCTTCTAAAAAAGACACTAAACCTATAAATCAAAGCACCAGTAAATCTGAACAATGCTAATGCAGCCACAGTCCATAAAATAACTGCCATGAAAATGGCAGAATGATTGTCATCAGCATCTCTTTTCACTAAAGCTCCAGATGAAGTGGTGTCAGAATCTTTTATGTCCGAAAAATCATCCAACCCACCAGTTTTCAAAACCACAGCAAGAACAATAAAATTAGAAATCAGCCAAAGAATAACCGTATATGTTCTGCCGATAGCATAATTTCTTTCTGAAGTCTTAATGGTACTGTCCTCAGATGTGTTCTCAGGTTGTGAGATGTTGTTTTGAGCTTGCAAATATAGTTCATCAGGATCTTGTAAAGCCTCAGACAATAACAATTGATTACCATCACCTGCAGCAGTAGTAGTGGCATGCTTCTTTGATGATGCGGTGACGGTTAAAGAACCTTTTGTACCCCATGAAATATCATGTATGTTAGTAAACGCAAATACACTCAAAACATTGATATAAGCAGGAGACAACAACATGTACTGGAAAGTACAAGCAAATAAATGGAAGAAGTCCATGAACAAAAAGGAACCAAAAATGTAAAGAAGATAAGTTGAAGCTAGTGAGACAATCAAATCACGGAACCTAGCATCTTTCAAGTAAGTAAGAACTGTAACATTTACCGTATTTTCTATACCATCTTTGATTGAATTAACTGAATCAATCGTCAATAATATCACACATGCTATCATGTAACCCATCACTAGACTGAATAATCCAAACGCAAGCTTGTAGAGCATCTTGGCATCATTTGGTCTATTACCAAATGAGATAACAAATGTAAGCGCTAGAGTCAAAATGTATATCCATAGGAACACCAAAGCCAATACGTTACCAGCATCATGCCCGATTGCAGTATCAACAGCTCCCAGTGTAAGAGTTCTAAAAACTAAGAAATAAAATGAAATTGATAGCCATGCAAGAATTATATTGATTGTTTGATAGACAATTTCAATGAATAAAAAGAATTTTCTTAAAAAGCTGTGATTAGAACGTGATATCCGATAGAAGTGGAGAATTGAATAAAGTGCTGCGAAGAACGAACCGTTTAACCATCTTCTTCTTTGATTGACAAATTCATTAACAGCGGAAGGCACATCAGTAACTGCGAATGAATCATAAACGTATCTTAAAAGATAGTCACAATTTCTCTTTGCAACTAACTCAAAACACAAAATACGATCTTCTGCAAGATACATATTCGACTCTAAAACTCCAGCTGGTTTTTCTGTATTAGTTTTCATATCTTCACCATGAAAATATGCCTTCAATGGATCACCTTTCAATGCTTCATATCTGTAAGCTGAGAATGCACCTGGTAAAACAGTGACAAACCCGAAGGCAGACTCCATTGGCTTATCTAGAATGTTTGAGATTTTGTATTCAAAGTTTTGTGCTGCAATCAATGGATTCACTAAAACTGTTCGTAAATCGGCTCCTTTTCTTCTGAAGAAATTGCCCAATCTTCCAATAATTGTTGACTCATCATTGGGACTTGACTTGGTGGCTAACATGACTCTAATCTCACCACAGGATCCACCAACTTTAGGATCCTTGAAAGATTCCCATAATTTGTAAATGGAATCTGGACCGGGCTCTGTACCCACATCTAAGAGACATATAACTTTAGGATTCAAATTTGGACATAAAAAGTTGAAGGCCCATCTATGAGAATTGATCTTTTGTTTGTTTTGCTCCTTCAGTAAAAACATCATTTGTACTGGAACTGTTTGTTCGGTGACCAAAGGAACGGTAAAACCTTTATTTTCATTATGTCTATGATAATCGAATTTCCCAATACCAAAGGTTGTTGTGTATTCAAACAAATGTGCGTTAACAGCTTCACCATTAACCTCTTCTTGTATAATACCTTCCTGATAGCAACCTAATAAAGTTAATAAAGCTTTAGATCTTTCGTGAATTTTTTTCTTACCATCACTGACAATGACAACCACAACTTTTTTCCAAGCTTCTTTACCAAAAGGATGAACGCCTCTTTGATCATCGGGCATGTTATACATATGCTTGATGTTTTTGAAAACACCTTTCAACGTTCTGCCCAATAGCACCTCGTCTTCGTTATACATGGTGCACACAATCATCAGTTCGGTTTCTCTCTTGATACCGTACAAATTGGGTCTCAAAGGATAGTTCTCTATATCAAATCTCTTTTCCATATCAGATGAATCGTAATCTTTAGGATCAGCAGTAATGGCATGATACCTCAGATGGGTGAACTCGGTTAATGATTTAGCGTCATCAAACGGTAATTTATCGAGTAACTGCCTTGGAACTGGATAATCGAAACTGAAATGTTTTTCGTCAAGTAATTCAACTTTGGTATCACCTCTAGCTGCTGTGTTGTTTGTCTGTTGTTGTTGATCTTCTTTTGGATGGTCAAGGAACACATTTCCGATCTCTGGCTCGTCTTGGTCTCTTTCAAAGGATTGGAAGTTTAAATTATAGCCCTGATCACCATATTGTTGCTGTTGTTGATGGTATGCGTATACTTGATCATTAACTTGGCCAAATGGATTACCTAGATAATCTTGACTGTTATTGCTTGCATTGTTGTAATTATTGAGCTCAATGCTTTTCTGTTGTTCTTCTTGTTTTTCACGGAACGGATTGGAGAGACTGGAAACCGAGCTTTGAATAGATAGTCGGTGATCTCTTTCGGGAGATTGATATACATTCTGTGGTGCTGGTAAGTAGCCTGTGGAGTTGACAGGAAGTTGTAAGTAGTCAGTTGTAACAGGAGTTGGGATCACCGATGAAGGAATTGGTGGACGCGTAAAACGTGCAGGAGTTTGTGATGGTGACTGTTGGTGAGGTTGTTGAAATGCATTGTCCCCCATTACAATTGGGCTATAAATACCTGGTTGTGGGTGATTGTTTTCAGCTTGATCAATGAAATGTGGTTGTGTTTGGTGGAAATTTTCTGAACTATAATTCAATGAATCATAACGAGTATCTTCAGGATTCGAAAATGTTAACTCTTCGTTTCCATTTTCATATTCTTCCTCTTCATCTTGATCAAAAGAAAAGGGGTTGTCCTGAGGAGGTGGCCTTCTACTACTGTTATTATTAATTGGCATGCGAAAGTATTAATATTTTTCTTGTTTGAAGAAGTGAAGAGATCAAAAAGGGAGTATTGTGTAAGTTTTATTGGAATATTATGTGATGTTAGTCTATCTGTGATAGATGTCTTTGACTGTGAGCAACTGGACACTGATTTATAAGTTTCGAAATACGTTTTTCTGGTTTGCAATGGACAGTGTTCTTTCAGTTTCAAAATTTGGTACGATCCAAGAACGGTCCAATCTGATTGAAACCTTCAAAATTTCATCTCAGTTTGAGATATGATCCAGTTTTTATTGAGTTTAAAAATAGCAACTTCTGCGCAGCGCAGTGCGGCGTCACCGATTTATGCACGTTGCACATAAGTTCAAACGCCAAAATTCCATCACTCTTGCAAATTACACTACTTTGAGCATTGATCTGAGGTCTATCTGGGACAATTCCGCGGCTCAGGTAGATTCAATCATTAACAACAGAGAAACTGGGCGAAGTAACAAAAACACAGGTATGACCATGGTGTCATTGACTCGTTATACTCTTGCTATATGCTATATGGAATCTGTGGTCTGGGGTCTGGGGTCTGGGGTCACTGTGGAATGTATATATATATGGATCTACAAAATCTAAAATCCTTATTACGTAGTCAGATGAGGGATCTGACTTGATCGGTAGTTTATAGTTAGTGGTCATAGGCGTAGTGACGAAGTGTATACAGATTTCAGGGCCCATGGCGTCAAATCTTACATGACAATTGGATACCTTTATTTCATACTTATTGACCTCTGGCAATAGATGACCAGTTATATGATTACTGATATTTTACACATTCGCTATTGTCGTCTCAGATTGTTATTTTATTAAGCTGTTAGTTTCTCTATGCCTGTGGTTCTGATACTTCAATCTCGTCATTGAGAAAACCAATCTCCGGTTTACTGGCAAAGATGATACAAATTATAATGCAGTACACATTTCATACGCTGAAAGGAAAGATAAGGATTCATTGTTGCTTGTGGCCTGCATCATATACGAACCCTGTTGTATAATCGATATAACTAACTCTTACCCTTAAATATTAGTAATGGGGAAATTGTGATTTTAACAAGTAGTGCGCCATCCAAATTTACCCTGCCCTCAGTTTTCTCTCTCAAAATTTTTTTTTCTCTCTTCACTTGTACTTGAAAATATTTCAGGATGTTTCCTATCCTTCTATCTTAGCATTCTTCTTGTTCTTTTTGATTTTTTCCTTTCCTCAACGCAAAACACAGACAAGCAGCGACGATCACTACAGCATCTTCTTGAGGTTGAACCTCTGCAAAGAGCGTTCCTGGCCCATGACAAAAAGGATATCGATTGTTGGGATAGGAGGGTTTTCGAATCTTTTTATTCTTGTAAGCTTGGACTGGAGAACAACGAAGCCGATCTTGGGTGCAGTCGTCCATGCGAGAATCTTGTTATTTTCTAAGGACTTGCCTTCGTGCATCCGTATGGGGACTACTGCAAGGATTGACACAACATCTTTATTCCATTAGCTAGCTATGATCAAATAAATCAGTACCTTAGTAATTCTGTTTGACACTCATGCTCAAAAAGTGACTACGTGTTGTATAACAAGGCTTAACCGGTGTAATGGCACGGTCCAAATTGTGTATCTTATATATCCAAAAGACTTGATAATGTTTGTAAAGTTGCCAGTTCAGGAGGATCGTTCTTGGCAACCAAAGGTACTATAGAAAACGAATCCTATATTTACATAATCCATTACCAATCCTACATAGTACAATTTGCTACAATCTGTAACAATTTTCTCTGTGCACTCTCAACCTTTTCTTCGGATCCCGTTTCCGGAGAAGATTCGAGTGTATAACAAACTGTTATTGAATCCCAAGGCTTTGTGTATTCCATTCATACACGGAGTAAGTTGTAATTGCTTAGAGGTTATGATATAATATTGTTGTCTGTTTCAAAGCCCCATGCTTTTACATAGAGTAACCGAGTACATATGGAAGGGACAGCACTTTATTGTAGATGCATTTACCAGTATAATTAATTATACGTCAGCCACCCTGCCTGTTGTTTTATGTGTGGTAGAGATCCGGGCTTACATGACTCACTGAAAAAGTCAGCTTACCATTTGCGCGCGCTCTGGGGAATGATCTTACAAAGAGATGAACATTTGGTCTATATGGGCATTTTGATAACAGATATATACTATAACACTTGTCATCTACTTGAACACATCAATCTAACGATTCAGTACTGTATCAGATAAACCATACTTAGATTATTTATCATTATGGTGCTGAAGAGACTCACATCATTGGTGTCGCCGTTTCTGGGGCAGAAAAATTACTTTTATTCTCATCGTATTGTTAAAAAGGTTGGATTACATACCACACTATATACACCCCCTACCCATCGATCAATCTCGTCCATTGCATCTGAATCACCAAGCCAAGTTTCAATCTTAAAGACAGGTATTTTAGGTCAACGTCAAATACCAGAGTATGTCACCAACCCTCATTCTTTTTTCAAGACACTTGTGTGGAGACATCCACCTGCTAATATACTGGTCGTCAAAAAGCCATGGCAATCTAATGTTAGGAAAGCAATGATAAAATTCATTGAACACATAAATACTGAATATCCAAGTTGTAATGTGATAGTGACCGAAGAGTGCGCGGATGAGCTCAAAAAGGAATTTGATGCCTTGCTTAAAGAGAAGAACTGTGATGATAAACATGTATTATATACAGGAACAACAGATGAAATAATAACGAAGACTGATATGATTGTCTCCCTAGGTGGTGATGGTACAATTCTAAGAGCTGTATCTTCATTTTCAAACACAACAGTTCCACCTGTCCTGTCATTTTCTCTAGGAACTTTAGGATTTTTGCTTCCGTTTGATTTCAAAGACCATGTTAAAGCATTCAAAGAGGTGTTTGAAAGTAGAGCATCTGCAATGAACAGGGAAAGACTTGAATGTCATATAGTAAAGAAGAACCAACCTCCTAATTCAATAACAATAGACGATACATCAAATAGTGTCGACGCTGCGTACAAAACATCCACTAATAATTCAACCAAAGTTCATGCTATGAACGACATAGTGCTTCACAGAGGTTCGTTACCAAACTTGATAACATTGGATGTCTACGTGAACGGTCACTTTTTGACAGCTACTACAGCTGATGGATTGATATTTGCCGCACCAACTGGATCAACCGCATACTCATTATCCGCAGGCGGTTCAATTGTGCACCCCATGGTGCCATGTATAATGCTAACCCCCGTTTGTCCTCGTTCCTTATCTTTTAGACCATTAATATTACCTTCCACGTCTCATATTGTGGTGAAAGTGAAATCTAAGGCAGGATTTTCAACTTCACATAGCGCCAAGCTATCAATTGATGGAATACCACAGTTGAAACTGATGCCTGGTGATGAGATTCATGTTGTTTCTGAATCTGGTGCCATATTGGATCCATCGTGGGAGTTGCCCTCTTCGGTGTCGTTTGAGAAGTTGGATAGTATCGATAAGGATAAGAAAGGGATTTGGTGTATTGCTAGAACTAGAGGTGATTGGGTCACTGGTATCAACAACTTATTAGGTTTTAACTCAGGGTTCAGAAGTATAAATGCTGGTGAGAATAACGGATCTACATAGCGGCCAATTATAAATTGTTAAACGTATCTTTTTACTATTTACTGTTTACTATTTACGATACAACATCTGCTTATAAATGAACTATTTCAACCCCACGTTGTACTTCTTAACTGTAAGTGCTCATTGATTTTGAATCTAAATGTTCAATTGTAGAAATGTAATACATAAAATAAACCCTTTTGAACATAAGCCAAATAATGCCAATGGGAATAGTGTAAAAATCAAACAACGGTAAACAAAAACTACTTTTTATAAAATACGAAACTATACACAACTGGGAAACATACATAGAAATATCATACATACTAGTAAATCAAAAGGTTCATATTATCAAGTGAAGAAAATACGAAACATAAAATGGGAGGACTACTAATACAAAATTGATGTATGATAGCTCTATTTTCTTTCATCGCCAGCGGTTGTTGGAGGCGTTGAAGCTCCGTCGGATTTTCCCTCTGTTGCAGAGCCATTTGTACCAATGAATTTATCTTGTGATTTGGCATCCTTTTGTTCGGCATTAGGCTCTTCGTCAACATCCATCTTATCGCTATCGGAAGACAAGGATTCGTGTGGCCTATTTCCAGACCCGTTGGTAGCACTCGCTGTAGGTTCGGATGCGGGCACCAACTTACTCGATTGATCTTCTTCATCTTTCTTGTCATCATCTGCTTCTAATTCTTTCACCATTTCGTCGGCAATATTTTCATAATATCCAGCAGGAATGATTGGGGCGCTTGACTTTGGTCGCGAAACGGCTGTTTCTACTTCTGCTTCTTTGGCATGAGATCCATTTGAATTATTATCTCTATAATTTGCTGTATCTTTCGATTTCAAGGCGTCCTCTTCTCTGTCGTAGTATTCATTATCAGGGACAATGAATTCGTCTCTAGCTTTCTGCGAACCTCCTCTGGTGTCAATTGCCTCTCTGGTATCTTCTTCTGGATCATCATCAAAATCGGCCAAGTCACGTGGAACGTCGTGCATTTGAACAGATGGAGCATGCTTGGTGTTTTCTAGATTTGTAAGTATATTTGTCAAAATCTTATTTAGATATTCAGGGGAATTAGCATTATGCACATTTGATGGTCTAACATCTAGCTTATAATCGGGGCCAAAATACTCGTAATAGTCATTGAATGGTAATTCTGTGTCAAGTAACGTTTCATTCAATAACCCAGTTTCAAATGACCAAGTTCTGGCAACATTTCTCATGGTATAACCACCACCACCAAGGACCATCATTGGGATGTTAAACGATTTAACATAGTTGACACAACTTGCGTGTCCTTTCATGGATAAATTGAAACCACCCAATCTGTCACCAGATAATGAATCACCACCACATTGCAAAACAACAGCTGATGGTTGATACCAATCCATAACTTTCTTGATAACAGGTTCAAAAATTGATTTGTACGTGGCATCATCAATACCATCTCTTAATGGAACATTGACTGCATGGTATTTACCTTTGCCAACTCCAATATCACGTAACTCACCAGTACCAGGGAAAAATTCACCATACTTATGGAAAGACGCAGTCATCACCCTATCAGTTGTGTAAAAAGCCTCTTCAACACCATCACCATGATGAACATCGATATCAATATATAAAACTCTTGGATGGAATCTTAATAATTCAATGATGCCCAAGACAATATCATTCACGTAACAAAAACCAGATGCTTCGGATTTCTTAGCGTGATGCAAACCACCAGCATAATTGATGGCGATATCACACTTGCCTCGGTTTAATCGAGCAGCACCTTCCATTGACCCACCACCAGAGATACCACAATACTCAAATAGCCCATCAAAGACAGGACAGTCATCACCAACATTGAATTTTGCTTGTTCTTTTGAAAACAGTTCTAAGTTATCAGGGGTGACTCTTGCTAAGAAATCAATATATTCATCTGTATGAAATTGACACATTTCTTGTCTAGTGGCCGGTTTGGCACGGTATATTTCCATCTTTTTGTACAAGCCATAGTTCATGATCAAAGAGTGGGTCATTCTTATTCTATGAGGTTTCATTGGGTGGCCTGCACCATAGGCATAATTACCAACATCCGAATCGTAAAAGTAGGCAACACCTATTATTTATATAGATAGATATATATGTTAGTAAAGTTGCTATAAAAGCTATTGTAAACGTTTTCTATGTTGGAAGTTTAGACTTACGCTTCTTGTTGTTTGAATTGACAGTTAGGTCGTCAAAGGGCTTCAGCTCGAAAACCATTTTACTTCAAAGCAGCTTGAAAGAATAGCTGGGGAGTAAAAGTGAGAATGGAGTCTTCGATGAAATTGATACAATAATATGTCTTCAGATACAGAACTCTAAGAGATGGTTTCTCTTTTTTGAGTTAAAGCAAGACACAAAGACAAAT
Source organism: Ogataea nitratoaversa (assembly GCA_030579435.1). Classification (NCBI taxonomy): domain Eukaryota; kingdom Fungi; phylum Ascomycota; class Pichiomycetes; order Pichiales; family Pichiaceae; genus Ogataea; species Ogataea nitratoaversa. Next base: position 163,087 of record JAKTQZ010000026.1, read on the forward strand.
GAATATTGAATCCATCCGGAACGAGATTTCCTTTGGGCTTGAGATTCAATTGTGAAATCAGAACCTTAAGAATTTACCTTTTAAAACCATTATCTGCTGCGAGGTAAAAGGTGTAAGGTTGTTTAGAGGTGTTTTAGTCAATTAAACTGAAGGGTAACAAATATATTATGTAATCATTACTGATTGCTTCTGTTTCCTGTTCTCTTATGCTAAATTATGATCAATTATCCCTGTTTGTGAATTTCATGGGCACTTACTAGGAAAATTTTTAAATACGTACAAGGTCACAATGAAAGAACTCTGTCTTCCATGCGTAAATAAAACACTCTGGTTACTTTAGATATAAGATTGTACGTGAATGTTGCGCCTTAAACAACCTAGAACTCTATAAACTATACCTTGTGCTTGAATTGATCATGTCATTAACACCTTGTTGTTGTATGCGTTTTTGTTGGTTTCTGAAAGTTCCAAGCTCACTTGAGAGTCGTTCTCTTAGCTCATTCTCTTCCTGTAATTGGTGATAGATAGCCTCATTGACCTCAAAATGTAATCCATTTCCATTGCTACTGCGGGTCCTTACAGGTAACAACCATTCATACCATGTATTACCCATGACCGATCTATAGTTTCTGCTGCATCCTAAGTCAAATAAATTTGTGTTTCTGCCCGACATTGTATTAGACTTATATCTATGAGTCTCGTATGACTCTATTGTGGTCTTGTTTTTAAGTAACTGATACATTGTGAAAAGTGAAAACACTCCCACACAAAGAAGCATTATCAAACCAAGAATGAAAACAAACACCACATGCAAGGAAAAGTCATCTCCATTAATCACTTCCAAATAAAAGGTCTTATACAGTATATCGGCACTCAATACCGTCACAAGTGCTGTATAGATGCCAGTGTAGTTTAAAAATTGGACAAAAAACTTGTGATTCCTGAACCCGATACAAGTTGCGAACCACGGGCAATGATGATCCATTTTCAAAATGCAACGATTACATGATGAACAGTGATGACATCTATCGGGCTTCCAAACTATGCATTTGTTGCAAAATCTATAACCTCCATTTTGCTTAACTGTAACGGAAGCAGAAGACAACACTTCCGGGACTTGTAACTGATCGCCTTGTCTAAAGTTTGTACAACGCAAAGAATCAAAGTCCAAAGGAGACCCAGGTCCTATTTGTACCACCAAATAGTAAGATATTAAACATAGAGAGACGCACGTCGTTAGTAAGGTGAATAGTATAATTTGGGTCCATGTATTACTGACTAAACGGAATATAATCTTCAACGTGACAGCGTAATATGACCATAAGAATAGCGTTGAACATAAGAACTTTGGAAATGTCGACGCGATTATGCAACATATTCGAGTAAAATTCATAATGTTGTAATTGGACTTTTTAGCATAGAATACTGTATGTTTTCCATGGATATCATAGGAGGTGACAGCAGGAAAACCAAAAGCAACGAACACTCTTCCTTTCAACTGGGTAGACTTCGTCCAAAGACAGCAGTTTTATATTATCCTGTAAAGTTGTATACTGTATAGTTGTGGGTGTTAGATATACTTTGAACTCTTATAGCTCACATATGTGTGAATAAACGTCTTTGCAGTTTTGAACGGGTACTTCAATTTCTAACTAAGCCCTTGCGATACTTATACGGCAGTGTTGTCAAACATATTCGAAAGCCTCGGTCGCGGGCCAGGCTAACTTTAATCTTTGAATGCGTTTTGAAGTTGTGTTGTTCAACTACAATTTTTAAAAAAAACAGAACAGAATTAATGAATAGTAAAATTCGACAAAACTACAAAAATAGGGGTATATACTATACAGTGTACACTATAAAAACAAAACTAAAAATCAGACACAGTAAACAAGGAGTAAGGTGATTATGAAGGGGAAGGTTTACATGACTTATTTTGTTATTGATGGTTTAGTATCGACCTCATAAAACTTTCTGAAAATGAAGGAGATAAAATTGTTTGTGTCAAAATGCAAGATACCACCAAACAGAGAAAAGGTATCTTTTCTTTCATACTGTAGGTTCAACAATTCGTCCAACGAAATTTTTTCCAAACCAGCAATGTCGACGGAATTATTAGAGATATCAATTATAAATTGACCTTGTTTTTCACAACTGAACATGAAATTAACTTTGGTCAATTTGGCACTAGGAACATTTTGCTTAGAATATTCAAGTAACACTTTATGGTCAAGGAGGTACTTCGAAGAGTATTTGAATGAACCAAATTTTGGTAAATAACCATTCTTCTTCTTTAATTCACGCTGATAGTAGTACTGTTTGGAAAAATATTTGGATATTGTTGACTTCTTCTTATTGACAGATTCGTTGTGAAGTTTGAAAATAGCATGATCAATATCCTTGATGTAATCGGTGTACAATTTGGAGCATGTCCTCTCTTTTTGTTTGACTTTAGTCAAGGTCTCGACAACCAAATGTAATTGTTTTTCTCTTTCTTCCTTCTGACTTTTTTTACTCTTTATATCCAGAGCAATAACGTTCAATAGTTCCTGGAAACCGTTAGATCTCGTCAAGGTGCCTATGCGTTCTAACTCTAGGATCAATTGAATGGCATGCTTTTTAGCTTGCGGGAAGGTAGATTGGTGTATTTGATTCAATGCTCGATTCTCAGCAGTTGACTCTAGTCCAATCGTTTTTAAATTCTGCTTTTCAGCTTTGATTATCTCTCTAAACCTTAATTCATCTTGGGGCGTAATTTCAGATAACAGTAAGTCCAATAAGTCATCACCATCTTGAACTTTCAAAATGTACATAACATACCTCTTTGCTTCTAGCAATAAGGCTTTAGACTCCAAGTCCCGAACATCAATACTTTCTGTTATTGGCTGTAAGTTTAAGCTAACAATATCGTTCCGCACTTCAATATTTTTATGACAGGAAGCAAGCTGTTCAATCTCAAACAGTAGAAATCTTATGTAGTCGTTTTTCTCGGGAGCAATGACATTGAGGTCATCGGCTAGGATTTCTAAGAATTGGCTAATTTCGTCCTTTGTCAGATCCAACTTTGGTTTTTCACTAGATGCGACATCATCATAAACAGAATTCATTTGATAGCATTGATCGATTGATTCCACGTCAATCAACGCTTTCAAAATCTTTCTCACACCTTCAACGAACTCTTCAACAAATGGGCTTAATGGTTGTAAATATGGATTTTCAGAATTAAAAGGTCTCATTAGTACAAGCTGATTTAAAACTTTCCCTACTTCTAATAAATTTGATCTTATTCTTTCAACAACAATTAGGTCGTCGCTCAGTTTATCTAGATGTATTCCATAGTTTTCTGGATTGGTAAAGACTGGAAGAATATAGGTCTTCATAAAAACTGAGCCAATGAAACTTAAATAGAATCTCTCAGACTCTCCTGGGAACTGTTTTTTTAATTGAAGTGCTATTTCCTTACAAACAGTCCTGATAAATATAGGCAGTTTGGTGATTAAACCTTCAATTTGTTTCATGATGTCATATGACGCTTCTCTCAAATCACTCAAGTTTTTAACAAATTGATTTCTAGTTTCTGGATCGTCAATTGGTGACATGATTTTTAAAAAATCAAGAGACTTTATAGTCACACCATTATTGGATTGCTCTTTATGGAACAAGTCAGTATATATCGCAGCTGGGTTTGATTCGTAGGACGCATCTTCCTCAGAAGAGACCCTCAAAATACAATCACCAATTAGACTCTTGACTAACATTCTTTGCTGTGGTAAACTGATATAACTTGATAGCAAAACTTCCCAGTGTCTGAAATGTTCATATTTCAGTGATTGTCTAGATCTAATGAATGTCTTAAAATTTGCAGCTGTTTCTAAGTTTTGGAAGAACTCATCAGAGATTGACAAGACAAGTTTCATCAATAAAAATTCTTCTCGCGATGCTTGAGTTGATGCATTGGCGGATAAGATTCTATAGTTAAAAAGCTTCAGGATCCAGTCCTCAATATTGCCGTATCTCAACTCAAACGATATCTTACCATCATCAGCCATAGTCAAGAGTCTACTAAGGTATTCAGGTTTGGTTTGTAAGACATAAAAGAACTTCTCATAAAGATCTGTCAGGGTTTGGACAGACTTAGTAACCAAGTTATTTGGACTTGTTCCGAGACTTCTATTCAGATTATCATTTAAGGTATGAGAATATTCACTCAGATTCAAATGATTATCCTTTAGAGAAATCAACTCGTCCAGGGAAACCTTATTCTTCTTCAACAATTGAATTTTAACTCCTAATTGATTTAGATCGTGCTCCCATTGTTCAATTCGTTTGGTCTCTTTTACAATTTGTTCCTTATAGCGTTCAATACTCATCTGGTCCTCAATCTCTGTGTCTGAGCCGTCAAGTAAACCGATGAAGTTCTTGATTGCTTTCAAAGGAGGGTTCTTCTCATTAATCAATGACTTATAATCATTAGCAGCTCTTGATGCTTTAAAGTAACTTTGAATCTTGATAATCTTGGCAAGATTTTCAGATTTTCGAAACCATTCATCTCTCTCCTTGATTTCACGTCTGACGGTACTAGCTCTAACAGCTGATTGTAAAGCAATAACAGACTCTAGGTGTTCGTCTAGATCATCACTCAGTAATTCACCATAAAATCTAATCAACACACCTCGAAAATTCGATTGGATTCTTATCACAGTGCTGACATTTTTTTGTAGCTGGATCTTTTTCCATGCAATAGTATCCCTCAGCAGTTTTCCTTTCGCAATGGCAGCTAATGAGTTAAGAGAGGATTCATTGTCACTGATAGTTTGGAGTAATCTTGCCTGTTTCGCTCTCGATAAGCCTCCACGAATGACAGATTGCATTTGAGAAATCGAAAGTTGATCTGACGAACTTGAGGGGGATTTGCTGCTTGCCGAAGCTTGGGTGGCCTCTATTCTTGCTTCCAAGTAGTCATCGTCGGATCTGATAAGTAGACCTCTGATTATACTTTGCAACTCAATAACAGCAGAAGTCTCTTTACGTAAAGTTCTTTTACTTTGATAGATTATCTCTCTCAATAATGCACCACCTCTTATTATACTCTGAAGACGTACTATTTCGCTCTCGGACTCTTTTAATCTTGATGTGATTCTGGATATTTTGCCTTCTTTTTTACGAGTCTTCAAGATTGCCTGTAAAACTGATAATGATCGGGAGTTCTCAAAGAGCCTATTATATGTATGTCGATGGCTTTTTCTTAACAGGCTTCCTCTTATTATACTTTGAAATTTAATGATATCAGGAGTAAAAACCTTGAACATAAAAGTGTTGATAAATAATTGATATCTAATCATGGAACCCCTTGCAAGAGACTGTAATTGAATCAAGGATTCAACATGGTTGTCGTCCGAGTCGTCGTACGAGTCGTCGTACAAAGGAGGGGAGCTCATCAACCGGTTATCCTCTTCTAGAATCATATTGGAATATTTTTCTTGAATCTCATCAATGTCAACATCAAATTTGTCATTGAACTCACGGAATAAAAGTCTTGCTTGATTAGTTTCAGTAATACTTTGATGAACATCCTCCCTAACATCAGCGACTTCATCCGTCTCAAGTATTTCGTTATTTTGTTTGATCGACTGAGAAACAGTAGAAGCTATTGGGGCCTTTGGACTGACTTTAACGTCATTGTTCTGTTCTTCTACTAATTGAACTGGCATAATATTATCGCCAACATTAACCCGGACGCCATCATCAATATTTTCAAAGTTTGGCATCTTTAGTCCTCTTATCTTGACTTGGATCTTTTTTACATCGGATTCATTGACATGGAATTCACCTCTGCGCAGTTTCCTCAGTGACGGAGCAGCGTTCATTCCGGATAGCATGTAACTTAATGCATGCAAACAAAAAACCACTTTTGGGAAGTTTTTCATTTCAAACAAATCTGTTGTTTCAAAAATGAACATCTCTGGAACCCGAATCTTTTTTAAATAATTTAAAAAGAGTACTATGTTTTCCGTAAACTTGAAATACAGTCCACTTTTGTTCTTGTAGTTCTTCTTGGAATCATGGTTATCACCATAGTAAATGTTCATTTTGGTTAAAGGGTCGAATGTTTTAGCAAGCTTGGCAAGAATGATACCATTTCTTAAGTATTCTTGGAAATCAGCAATAGAATCGTTTTCTAACGTGATTTGTTCATCAAGACACTGCTCAATCCAACCTTTGATTTCAGCAATTCTAGATAAATATTCATACCCTTGGTTTGATTTTGAATCTGAATCTATCCAATCCAAGCCAGATGAAGTGTCATTGCTTGCTAACTTCTGATGTAGCAGCTTGGAAGAGAATTCTCTTGGAAGTCCAAATTTTTTCGAGATGCCTGATACCCCATTAGTGTTATTTGATGTGTCACGTAACATTCCTTCAATATTTTTCAGCTTGTTAAGGTTTTTCAATGATGGAGAGTTTGATATGGCACTATTGATCTTACCCATTGTTCTAATCTCACTCTTGTTTGGGTTGTACAATTTTGGCACATCATTTGAGCCTAAAGGTCTTTTAAAACCGGCGAATTTAACGGGTGAGCCATCAGGAGCTGGAATAAAGTCAGTAGCATTGTTAGCAATAGCATCTTTTTCCTTCTGTTTAATCAATCTCTTGACAGGCGAATCATGTGTGTCCATATCGTATATTTTGCTTGGAGACTTAAACGGATTCTCGTTCTCCTTCAAATTCGATAACTTAGATGGACTGAGTTCTGGTGTTAATCGGGATTCTGAAACAAAGCTATTTGTTCTCGAAGATGGTTTCAATGGTGAAAGAAGCACTTGTGGTGAGCCAATTGCCTCCAGGTACCGTGAAGCCAAATTCCTTCTGGAGTCCTTTTTGGGGGATGAGTTTAAAGACATAATCACTGTTAGCTCTTTTCTTCGTGATAAAACTTCAGTCGATTCCAACGATTCAAATATTAAATTGACTGAAATGTTCAGTTATAGAATATTATTATTTGTGTTTCAAAAGGTAAACAAACCAAGTTGTAAAATATATAAACAAAGCATTTAGGTGTAAAGATGTCCTGTGGCAGTCTTTTACGCAACTAGATCACATGATTGGATGCACTGACGTTGATGGTCTATTATACTAAAGGTAGATTCAACAGCATAAATCCTCAATAAATAAACCCAAGATATACATAGTTTAGGTGATTAGAATAGATTACAGCTTTTCAACACTTAAGTGAAGCCTTGGAATTATACGAATCATCATTTCTGTCTTCTTGAGCGGCAGCGATAAACAACAGATATGGCGGGAGATTAGAAAGACGTGATAACTCGAATTTTTTTTACTATTAAATTATATATTATTGTTTCAATCGACCTGATTATGTTCTGTCATGTTTTGAACGAATTCTTACTGGATGTCTAGTCCACTCTAGAACGTTCAACAATAGTAGTCAGAAATCCAGGCACATAGATGTCTGAAATCCTGATTTTTTTTTGAATTCGCTGCCTTGAACACTCCACACCTCTCTTTCCGGCAGTATGCAATGGAACCTTCTAGACGCTCCCTCCCACATTATTTCCTGTTCACTTTGCTCTACTGAATTTTCTCGACGACTTTTTCTCCAACAAGGGCCAATTTTCAGTTGTGGCCTTTCGAATGTGAGGGAGATCATGTTACAGATATATAAGCATCTCATTCCCTCTTGGTTCCACCTTAATTGACTTACACATTTTAAGTTCTACCATATTCGAGTATAATCAATTTTGTTTTATAATTGTTGTTTAATCAATTCAATCTAACAGGCTTAATCAATATACGTCAAAATGTCCACTAAAACTGAATCATATGAGTTTCAAGCTGAGATCTCTCAGCTTATGTCTTTGTTCATTAACACTGTTTACTCGAACAAAGAGATTTTCTTGAGAGAATTAATTTCCAATGCTTCTGATGCTTTAGATAAGATCAGATATCAAGCTTTGTCAGACCCATCCATCTTAGAGACCGAACCAGAATTATTCATTAGAATTACTCCAAAACCAGAAGAGAGAGTTTTAGAAATCAGAGATTCCGGTATTGGTATGACCAAAGCTGAGTTAGTTAAGAACTTAGGTACCATTGCCAAGTCGGGTACCAAAGCTTTCATGGAAGCTTTGTCTGCGGGTGCTGATGTCTCCATGATTGGTCAATTCGGTGTTGGTTTCTATTCTTTATTCTTGGTGGCTGATCAAGTTCAAGTTATCTCAAAGAACAATGACGATGAGCAATACATCTGGCAATCAAATGCTGGTGGTAAGTTCACTGTTACTTTAGATGAGACTAACGAAAAAATTGGTAGAGGTACTGTCATTAGATTGTTCTTGAAGGAAGACCAAGCTGAATACTTGGAAGAGAAGAGAATCAAAGAGGTTGTCAAGAGACATTCTGAATTCGTTGCTTACCCAATTCAATTAGTTGTCACCAAGGAAGTTGAAAAGGATGCTCCAGAAGAAGATTCTGAGGAAGCTAACGATGACGAAGCCAAGGAAGCCAAGGTTGAAGAAATCAAAGACGATGAAGATGAAGAGAAGAAAGAGGTCAAGAAAATCAAAGAAATCGTCACTGAAACTGAAGAGTTGAACAAGACTAAACCATTATGGACCAGAAACCCAACTGATGTTACACAAGATGAGTACAACGCCTTCTACAAGTCTATTTCAAACGATTGGGAAGATCCACTAGCTGTTAAGCACTTTTCTGTTGAAGGTCAATTGGAATTCAAGGCTATTTTGTTTGTTCCAAAGAGAGCTCCATTCGACTTGTTTGAATCAAAGAAGAAGAAGAACAACATCAAATTGTACGTCAGAAGAGTTTTCATTACTGATGAAGCTGAAGAATTGATTCCAGAATGGTTGTCATTCGTTAGAGGTGTCGTTGATTCTGAAGATTTACCATTGAACTTGTCAAGAGAAATGTTACAACAAAACAAGATCTTAAAGGTTATCAGAAAGAATTTGGTTAAGAAGTTGATTGAAACTTTCAATGAAATTGCTGAAGATCAAGAACAATTTGACAAGTTCTACTCTGCTTTCTCGAAGAACATAAAGTTGGGTGTCCATGAAGATCAACAAAACAGAACTGCGTTAGCCAAATTATTAAGATACAACTCCACAAAGTCAACTGATGAATTAACTTCATTATCCGACTATGTTACCAGAATGCCAGAACATCAAAAGAATATTTACTACATTACTGGTGAGACATTAAAGTCTGTTGAAAAATCACCATTCTTAGATGCTTTAAAGGCCAAGAACTTTGAAGTTTTATTCTTGGTTGATCCAATTGATGAATATGCTATGACTCAATTGAAGGAATTCGAAGACAAGAAATTGGTTGATATCACCAAAGATTTCGAAATAGAAGAAACTGAAGAAGAAAAGAAAATCAGAGAAGATGAAGCAAAGGAATTTGAACCATTAACCAAGGCTTTGAAGGACATCTTGGGTGACTTGGTTGAAAAAGTCATTGTTTCTCACAAATTAGTTGACTCCCCAGCTGCCATCAGAACTGGTCAATTCGGTTGGTCCGCTAACATGGAAAGAATCATGAAAGCTCAAGCTTTGAGAGACACTTCTATGTCCTCATACATGGCTTCAAAGAAGATCTTTGAAATCTCACCAAAATCACCAATTATCAAAGCTTTGAAAGCCAAAGTTGAAGAAAACGGTGCTGAAGATAGAGTCGTTAAGAATTTGACCACTTTGTTATTCGATACTGCATTATTAACTTCCGGTTTCACCTTAGATGAGCCAAACTCTTTCGCTAAGAGAATCAACTCACTTATTTCTATTGGTTTGAACATCGATGAAGAAGCTGAAGTTGAAGCTGAAGCAGCTACTGAAGCCCCATCTGAAGACGCTGTTGCTGAATCTGCTATGGAGGAAGTTGATTAGGTTAATTAACTGAGGGAAGAATAAAATCTGGTTATATATAGTCTCATGTTTTATTTCTCTAGTATGAAATTTGCTGTCTTATTAATATTTTAACTTTATATGTCGTATTTTTTTTATGAAACATCAATGTAATCAGTATTCAGTAACATGAGTTGAATTGTTTTACCAAGTAGTCAAATTAGTTTAAAATGGGTGTGCTGCTCGCCTCTGGTCGTTGCACTGGAGTCTGGACTGTGTACTTTTGCACTAGTGCACTGGTGCAGTAAGTGTGCATTACCAAAATCTCTGGCGCCTTCCCCAGAAAAAATTTATTCTTGACACCTCTGGTCATTTCCTTGCTCAAATGGAAATCCGTAATTCACCCCCGATTAGGGTTTTCTACAGCGGAGTTTGGACTGATGGAAGTTCGAAATTACGGATCTACTCATTTACTAAATCTTCATTCGGAATTACTTTACATGGTTGATCAGATAGTCGACTTACATATCTTTTATATATAGTCAGACCCTTGCCGCACATTATCACCAAATATTTTCTCCTTGGATTTACGGGAACGGCATGTCCATAGATAAAGGTTCACATCTGGTAGATTCATTCATTAGATTTTGGGATAATTATTCATTTAAAAATACATTACTTGTACTATTCGAGCCAGATCAGCATCTTCAGAACCATAGGCAATTAGCTCTATCTCCACATAGTTCAAAATCATTACTGAAAACGGCATCTAAATTAATTGCTTATTCTAAACGATATATTGAAAAAAACTATAGATCTCCGAAGTTTGTACTTTCTTTAACTGCTTCTACTCTCACTATCTACATTTTACTTCCAACATTCTTCCCCTCTCAAAGCCAAATGTTTTCCTCAAAGAGACCCGATAAATATACCACAGGTATGATCAATATGACTACAGATTGCTTTGCTAATTCGGTGCTTCAAGGATTAGCATCTCTCCCAGGTTTGAATGTTTACCTAAACGATGTTATGAAGCTTCACTCTTATACTGTGGGGCTTGTCAACACAAATCAAAGCTTGTCGTCTTTGAATGTTCCGAAATTAACTTTACATGTAGCATTGATTGACATATTATCCAAGCTACAGGATACTATTTATTCAACACGAGTCATTTCAGTTTGGGATTTTTTATACGTTATAGAAAAAATATACAATTCCAGAATATCAAGAAACCAGCATGATGCTCATGAGTTACTACAATTGATTTTGGAAACATTGTCTAATGAGTATTTGACTTTGAAAAAATTTATAACGAAATTCGACCATCTAAGTCATGAAGATTCGAACGTAGCATTACCCGAATTCCCCTTCAGTAGTGAACTTTCATCAAGTTTACGTTGCATGAGATGTGGAAATTCTTCATCAATAAGCTACAATCCAATGATGATTTTATCTCTCGCGGTTCCACAAGAAAACTCTATTGATTTAGAAAGTCTGTTGAGAAGGAATGAAAGTGAAATCATAGATGACTATTCTTGTTTAAGATGTAAGATCAATTTTGTGCTGGAGAATTCGGAAGCTAGATCAAAGATATCTAAGGAAGAGCAGAGATTACTTCAACAGCTGAAGAGTCGATCAGCTGCAGGAACAATACTTATCAACGATGATCTAAGTCCTGAGTTGGATGAGTATATCAGTAACTACCCAGGGGCCAAAGATTCTCATCTTAGATCCACTATTCACAAAATAAATAAAATCATTGTTCCTCCCAAAGTTTTACCGATCCATTTGTCAAGGTCTATATTTACAGCCACGCATGCTTGGAGAAATTCGTGTAATATCACATTCAGTGATAAACTAGTATTGAAAGTTGATCTGACCGAAACTGAAAAGTTCAAGAACATTCAGACAGCGAAGGGTAAAGCAGGTCCCAGCGTTGGCGAAAGCAACAATAATCCCGTCCATGATGACGAAGAAGTATTTATTTATACTCCAAATCGGGTTAGCTCTCTTTTGGATGATAAGGGATCTGATGAATTCAAAGAAGAAGGATCTGATGGTGATGACAGTTTCAACTACAATTCCGGTGATGAGGAGGAAAAGAATGATCATAGCCCTAAGATTGAAAGCGCAGCAGAAACGGGTGAAGACGATGATTTTGAAGAATTTGACGACGAAGAAGGTGATGGCGAGAATTCATCTCTACCCTCGCGTTCGTCTCCTCCTAAAACTGGTACTACCGGATCTGCAACAGCTTCGGATTCCATTCGGACTGGCACCACTACCCTTGTCAATGAGGATTTAAAACCTTTAAGAACATATCAATACAGATTGAAGGCCGTGATCAGACATCAAGGTTCTCATTCGGAAGGGCACTATGAATGTTACAGACGTAAACCATTATATTATAAAAACGCAGTTACTGGAGAGTTTTATCATCGTTTTCCTCAATTATCGGATCCAAAGGTGATCAGACAAGAGGGTATGATCTCAGCTGCAAATAACGATGACATTATTCTAAGGGATACAGTCAATGATACTAACAAAGAGCTTGAATCCACCATATTAACGTCTGATAATAATGATAGTAACGTATCACAAGATGGAGAGCCTGTTTCTGGTAGAAGAAAGTCTTCATTCTCCAAACTCAGATCGCGGGTGTCGAGTTTAGTTGGTGGAAGTAGACCTAGATCTTCATCTATCGATGAAACATTCAGCATGTCAGGAATCGGCTCTTCTCCGCGAACGGCACAATCCCCTACCTTAAAAAGCGCAAGTGGTTCTAATGGAGAGTTACAATCTTATGTGAAGAAAGATAAAAAGTTAGCAAGTAGTGTCAAGTATCCTTTCTGGAGAATCAGCGATTCCAAAATGACAGAGTATGCTGGTACGGATGTGTTGAGCGATTCAAAAGCTGTTTACTTGATGTTCTATGAAAGAGTGGATTGAGGACTAATAACCAGAACGTGCAAAAGATTTTTTTTCCTGGATGATTGATTCTGTAGTGCCCTTTGCAAACATACATATGTATAATTACACGCAAAAAAGCATACTTCATTGTAGTCTCTAATGTAAGACCAACAACCGAATCCCCAGTTTGCATAAAATAAAAATTACGTTTCGAGCTGATCATACAAAAAAAGAAGACTTGACTAATAATTCACCGAAATCATGTTCTCTTTCCCTGGTTAGAATAATAGTGTTGTAAGGCTCTCACCCCTTACTGACCATATAAAAAGAAAAAGGAACAAAAGGAAACAAAGAGAAAACTATATATTATATACATTGAATTTAAACAATAACGACAACCAAATCACCCGCATCCACCATATCACCATTGACATGTATCACCTTGAGCACCTTACCAGCTTTAGGAGAACTGACAATCATCTCGGTCTTCATAGCTTCAACAACAACCAACCCTTGACCTTCTTTCACTTCATCGCCAACTTGGACTAATGGTTTCCAGAATCTACCAGAGTATTCGGAATAAACTAACTCGGCATCGTCTGGATATTCGACTTTTTCTTCTTTGACGGTAGAACCTGACTTAGTTAATTCATCATTAGCAACTTGAATCAATCTATTAAATTCTTCCAATTTGTCACCGCCTTGGTTACTTTGGAACGCCTCAATGGCCTCGGAGTTAGCTTGGACCCATGAAAGATATTTAGTATGATCGAAAACAGATTGAACGATATCAATTTCATAATGTCCATGATTAACGGCTTCGGTGATTGTGTCAATCTCTTCTTCGCTGACAGGGTAGAATTCGACTTGATCAAATGGAGACAATAACCATGGATGTCCATCGTTAAATTTAGAAGTATGGGCACCTAATGATAATTTGTCCCAAATTGGAACCGTTCTACCAACCAATTGATAACCACCTGGAGATTCCATCGTATATATACACATGTACATACCACCAATACCAACAGTACCATTAGGTGTGAAGGTTCTTGATGGGTTATATTTGGTACCAAGTAATCTATGTCTTGGATCCAATGGAACGGCACAAGGAGCACCTAAGAAGACATCTCCAAGACCTAAGACCAAGTATCTAGCAGCATAAAGCATATCCTTGACGTAGGATCTTTCAACACCATTAACTTGAGCAATGAAGTCAACATTGTTTGGTAGCCAAGGAGCACTTGATCTAATGGTTTCAGAGTATCTTTTAACTGCATCCAGTGTCTTTTTATCTTCAAAAGCCATTGGTAATCTGATCACTCTTGATGGAACGGACCATTTGTTAGTGAAGGAAACTTCGCTCTCGTAGGCAATCAAAGTTTGGACTAATGTAGATTGATGAACCTTTGTACCATCAAATTCAATCAAAACGGATCTAACACCCTGAGACATCTCAACAATACCGACCGTCTTGTATGTGTTAACCATCTCAATCAATTTGTAAACTCTGTATGATAAATTCAAATTCATAATGTTTTCACCATATTCCACCAAGATATATCTGTCACCAGCTTGTCTATAAGTAACGTATGGAGCTTTAGAAGAACCAGAAGGTTGGAACTTAGCTAAGATAGGATCTTCAGGAAATTCTAAACCTTTTGGCAACTCTAGCTTTTCACCTTTCAGAAGTTCGATTGTCTCATCTTGTTTAACCTTCAACTCAACAGCTTGATCAAATGTGATAGGAACAAACTTGATCAAATCTCCTGGTTTCACTTGACCAATCTTCCACATTTCAGCTTGTGCAACAACTGCCTCACACACAAAACCACCCAATGAAGGACCATCACAGGTTAGGATGACAGGCTCATCACCAGTGAAATTGATAGCACCCAAAGAGTAAACATAATCGTGAGCATTGGAAGGATGTAAACCAGCCTCACCACCATCTGGTCTGGCCCATTTAGGTTTTGGACCTATCAATCTAACACCAAATCTGTTAGAGTTATAATGAACTTTCCATTGACTAGCAAAAAATTCAAGAACAGATTCCCTTTGGAAGAAATCAGGAGAGCCATGAGGACCGCAAGTAACACCGACTTCCCATTCCTTAGCTGCAATCGATGGAATTAAAGATTTTGGAATGGATTGAGGAGCTGAAACCGGAGTTGGCAAGGAACAAGCTTTTATACCCGGTTGAGCTAAGAATAACACATCACCCTTTTTCAACACTCTACCATTATAACCACCCATCGTACCTAAAGCAAATGTGGATCTGGAACCTAAGTACTCGGTAACATCAATACCACCTCTAATGGCTAAATAGGATCTGCAGCCTGAAGAAAGCTTACCAATGACCAACTTATCACCTCTCTTGACTTCAATTGGTTCATACAAGCTTTGTTCTTCACCGTTCAGTAAGACAGGAACATCACCACCAGTGACCCCAATAACAGCTTCATGATGGAATAGGAAAGATGGACCATTTAATGTTATTTCAATAGCAGGCGCTTTGTAATGGTTACCAACGATTCTATTGGCCAATCTAAATGAGTAAGCATCCATTGGACCAGAAGGTGGGACACCGATTCTCCAGTTACCAACTCTACCAGGGTAATCTTGAACAGTGGTGTAAGCACCAGGAGCGGTGATTTCAAATGCGTTAGCCTTATAATCGTATGAATCCAAAACTTTAGTAGCAACTTTAGCAGTTTCAAACATAGTAGAGTTAGCGATAGATCTCAGGTAATCAATATTGGTAATACAACCGTAAACAACGGTTTCATTCAATGCTTGTCTTAGCTTCTTCAAAGCATCATTTCTGTCCTTACCGTGAACAATAATCTTAGCTAATGTTGGATCATACTCAGCTGAAATGACTGTACCAGTCTTAACCCATCCATCAATTCTAGCCCAATCTGGGAACTTAACTTCAGTTAGTTGACCTGGAGATGGCATAAAGTCTTTGATTGGATTCTCAGCATATAGTCTTGCTTCCATGGAAGCCCCAGTGACCGTAATTGCCTCGTCGAAATCAGGAGGATCGTCAGCAGCAATATAAAGCATCCACTCAACCAAGTCCAATCCAGTAACCATTTCAGTAATTGGATGTTCAACTTGTAATCTGGCATTAACTTCTAGGAAATAAAATTCATCTCTTCTTTCATCGTAGATAAATTCAACAGTACCGGCACATTTATAGTTCATAGAGGCACCTAATTGTTCAGCTGCTTTTCTCATCTTTTGTCTTGTTTCCTCTGGTAAGTTTGGAGCTGGAGTCTCTTCAATGATCTTTTGATTTCTTCTTTGTAAAGAACAATCTCTTTCACCTAACGCAATAGCTCTACCTTTACCATCACCGAACATTTGAATTTCAACGTGTCTCGCATTCTCAACAAATCTTTCTAAAAATACGCCAGCATCACCAAAGTATGACAAACCTTGATGTTGAACAGTTTGGAAAACCCTTTCGATATCATCAGCAGAATCAACTTTTTGTAGACCAATCCCACCACCACCAGCAGTTGACTTGACCATAATTGGATACTCTAACTTCTCCGCAATTTCTTTAGCTTCAGCAGCAGTTGCAACTAATCCTGAACCTGGAACTAATGGAACACCTGCCTTTTCAGCAATTTCTCTTGCAGAATGCTTTAATCCCAACTTTCTGATGGCATCACCAGATGGTCCAACGAAAACAATTCCTTCTTTTCCTAACCTGTCAGAAAAGTCAGCATTTTCTGATAAGAAACCATAACCTGGAACAACAGCTTCAGCACCTGATTCCCTACAAGCTTTGACAATTTTATCCGCATTGATATAGGTTTCAGCAGCAGAAGTACCATGTAATGGAATAGCAACATCTGCTAATAAAACATGTTCTGCGTATTTGTCAGGATCAGAATAAACTGCAACAGACTTGATACCTAACTTTTTCAAAGTTTTGATGATTCTTACAGCAATTTCACCTCTGTTTGCAACCAAGACAACTTCAAATGGTCTCTTTTTTTGTTCTGTCTTTGATTGTTGTAAGTGAGCTCTCCATCCACCCAAGGAAGTGATATCTTTGGTTCCTTTTTGCATATAACCAAATTCTTCACAGATAAAAGACTTAACAAACTCACCGTCCTCAGTTTCAACGGTACCAATTCCTAATGGTTCTGGGACCATTGAAATAAACTCACCAAAGTTTGCCTTTGGTACAGCGTAAATTTCAATTTCAATTTTAGCACCGTCTTCGGAGACTTTTCTTAAGCCTGGTTTAGCGACAGGACCTGTGACTGGCAAAGCATATAACTTATAATTAGGAGAAGTAAATGTTTTCTTTAAGAAGATGGCTTGCACCTTCTCTAGTTGCCAGTGTAGAGGGAGACCCTCTAAATGAGCACCAACCACCGCTAATTTGATTGAATCAGTCAAGTCTGGTAATGGTAAAACAGGATCCAGCTCATCAAAAGCTCCAGCTAAACCCTTGAAAGCACCCAAGGTTCTTCCACCATTAGGATATAAAGTATGGAAGAATCTATTGGATAATTCTAATAGAGCATAATCTTCAAAAGCCTGACCTAATAAAGTGACACCGTTTGGTAAATTATCTGATCTGAAACCAACTGGTATAGCTAGAGCTGAAAAATCAGCCAAGTTAGCAAAATTGGTCCAAGTACCTTGTCTTGAATTGACTAAGATTGGTTCTTTGGTCACTTGTTCAATGGTAGGATTCAAAGGACAAGTTGGAACTAACATAACATCAGTACCTTCGAAACTAGCTTTGACTTTTTTCAAGATAGCTTGTCTCTTGTACTCGTATTCATATGCAGTATATGCAGAATGGTTCTTACCGCCCAATATGATCTTGGCAACTGTTGGATCCAGGTCTTTTTCAGGTGGGTTTGTATCAAGGAACTTTCTAGTAGCTGCATATCTTTCAGCAACCCAAGTACCTTCGTATAAACATTTAGCTAAATCTAACAATGGAGTGAAATCACATGGCACAATTTCAGCACCCAACTGTTGAAATGTTTCGACCGCCTTAGCAAAGATTTTTGGATTTTCCTCATCACCATACCATAAACCTTCTAAATTATTTGGAACCGCAATCTTTGGCTTGGCAGAATACTTTCTTATTGGATTAGCAGGTAAAGCTCTAGAGTATTCATCATTTTCATAATCTGCCTTTGCTAAGATGTTGAATGTCAATTGAGCATCACCCAAATTAGTAGCAAACACAGACGGACAATCCAAAGATTTACATGCTGGAACAACACCAGCAGTGGAGAATGCACCTTTAGTTGGTTTCAATCCAATCAAATTGTTCAAAGCAGCAGGAACTCTACCAGAGCCAGCTGTGTCTGTACCTAAGGAAATTGGAACAGTACCTCTTGAAACCACGACAGCAGAACCTGCGGATGAACCACCAGAAACATATTTGTCGTCAAAGGCATTTTTTGTAATTCCGTATGGGGATCTGGTACCAACTAATCCAGTTGCAAATTGATCAAGATTTGTCTTACCAATAATGATGGCACCTTGTTCTCTCAATAAAGAAACAGTAGTGGCATCAATTTCTGGTTGATAACCAAATGATGGGCATGCTGCAGTAGTTTCGAAACCTTTCACATCAATGTTATCTTTCACGGCAATTGGGACACCATAAAGTTTCAAATCTTCCTTATGTGAATTGGATTGTAAAATGGTCCATTGATGAGTCAAATTTTCTTCAGTTGCAACAGAGATCCAAGCTGGATCTTCAGGAGCAGTTTTTAACGAATGGATTAAGTCTGACAAAGCTTTGAAAGATTCAGCAGGGGTTGAATCTTGGTGAAACTTGATCCACTGGGAAACGGTCCAACCAGTAGTACTCATTTTTCAGTATTAATGTCTAAATTAAAAGTTTGTGTTGTGTTAGTTAGTTTATTATTAATTATAATGAAAAATGATTTGAAGCTTTTTTCTTTTTCTTTTTCTTTGAGAGAGAAAAATACTTACCTTTAATTGATTTTGTTCAGTTTTCTATTTTTGGGTTTGTTTTTGTTTTTGTGTTTTTTTTGGAAGAATTGAATTGGGTAGAGAGAGCGTGTATATATTGAGCTTTGTAATTGATCTCCAAGATGACTTGAAAAAAAAACTTTAATATAGAATGGAAAGCAGAGAATAATTTGTAAGTAGAAATATCAGAATCAGCTGAATAGTGTGAGAGAGTTGTTCAGCAATGATTGATTAGACACTATCAAAATTTCAAATTTCTTAGACTGTTTCTATTGGAATGATTTAATAAGAAATAGAATCAATTGAAGATCAAGAGTCTAAACTGAAAAGAAAAACAAAAATGAAGAGAAATAAATATATTTAATCAAAAGTGAAGAATTAAAAAGTAAAAAGTTAAAAACAAATCATCATCATCATCATCATCATCGAGCTGTAGAATGATGGAGAGAATGGAAAAATGAGTTGTTACATACAATCTTGGGGATATCATTAATAAAGATACATTATCTTATTGTAGTAAATTTATATGCACAGTGCATGACTTTTGATTGTGTTCCTCGTGTAAAAAAAAAAAACAATTCCAGACCTCCCAGTTGAGATTCCAATTTCCAGCCGGATTCCCTTGATGAAACTTCTTGTATCCTTCTTTTGTTTCTGTTGAGTGTTTTTGTTTTCCAAATTTTAAACTAACTATGTTTTGTATTTGTTTATTGTTAATTAATGTCAAAGATGCTTGCTTATACACAGAAGAACAGAACAATCACACACACACACAAAAAAGACACTAGAGTAATAATAAATAATTGGGTAATATTTCAAAGCCGCAATCTGCACCACCGCTGTATACGCAAATCTCGCCGGTGGTGGAGCGATCAGTTGCCGTCATTATTGTGGTGCTTCGTGCTTCAAAATTGATACTTGTAAATAATATTTTTTTCCGTACAAGGCACCTACGTAGCGAGTAAACGGTTTCGGTATGCCGTTTGTGTAACTAGAGGTAAGAGAGACTATTTTGTATTGTATTGGATTGGATTAAAAGTACATATATATACTCATCAGTTGTAATTAGGGGTAGTGTGTCAATATCCATGAGAAGGGAAGGTGAATGATGGATGAGTTACAGTACAGAGAGTTACATGACTTATATTGTTTGAGTGATCGATCTATCTCATTTGATATATCCTATATAATAAATACGTACTATAGTACTCTTCCACACCCATTAGGCAGTGTGAGATGTTGTAAATCCCTTTTAAATGTTCAATTTTTCAAAAATTAATTCAAATTTGCTTCATCAATTTTACTTCTTCCCCTCAATTCATCATCTTCTTATGGATGGATGGATGATGTTTGTTTTGTTGTAAATTAGAACTAGATCAATTTAAACTTTATGCTTAGCTTTAGATAGCACAATCGTAACTTCCTAATTCGTCCAGATTTGGCCGCTTATCAGAAATTATAGATTTTCGTACACCTCACACCTAACATCTCTTAGCCCCCACGGAATCCACCGAACTACGACTATTAATTATACTATTCAATCATCCTTTATTGATGGTGTCTAGGTCTAGAGTAATCAGTACCCCACGTTCACCAAAATAAGGTATCACACAGACTTACAAGTGTTAAAATACTCGTTTTTAATTCTTTTTCAATCATTTAGTCATTTTTTTTTAAAACTTGGAAGTTGAGAAATCAAATCTAATTGGATGAATAATAATTGTCAACATTCAAGCAGAGTATCAGTAACTACAACCAATGGCAATAAGCACCACCGCCACCCCCTCCTAAACAAACCAACTTCAAGTAGGGATGTTTGGAACTCTTTTTGTGTGATTCACAGAAATAATTCGATCATCGATCAATTCACAAAAATAGGTCGCACTTAGTAGTTAATGCTTGTAAGTGTTTTCCTGGTACAGAAACGCTTAAAGAGTGTGTTGTTTTCAACGAACGGGCGTTGTGTGGATGTAAAAGCGTTTAGTATTAAATGATAATTTGATGAATTTGAAGTTAAAGTAGGGAAACGGAAAAAGCAAGTTATACACATATAATTACAAGGGGGGGGGGGGAGAACATAAAAGTATTGAAAATAATAATAATAATAAAAAAAGAGTAATTGAAATAAAAAGAGATAGAAAACGAAAAGCATAAAGTGGGGGGGGGGGGGGTGGGTACCCGAAAAACATGTTTTAACAACATAGATGAAAGACTTAAATTCATGTCAACCAATATTTTTTGAATTATTTGCTCAACAAATGGCAAAAAACTTCTATAGATGGATATTTAACAAATCATAATTACTGAATTGTTTATTACAATTGGGGCATTTTCTCATTCTTGAATTCAATCTATCTGAAATACAATCCAGGCAAAAACAATGTCCACAGACTTTCAAAGTGACATTTTTGAAATTTTTGTTGCATAATTGACATTTAGTCATAACAAGTAATGCTTGGTTGATTTCGTCATCTTGTGTATTTGCCGAAGGATTATTTGTTCTATATTTATTCAATAATGATTCCAATGATGATATCTTAGAAAGTGCTGATTTATGTTCAAGTTCTAGAGAAGAAAATTGTTTTTGTTGTTGATTTATTGATTCTTGCTTCTTAATTAATTTCGATTCTAATTCTGAACTATTTTGTTGAATTAATTTGAGCTTGATTTCTAATTCTTTGTTTTTATTCACTTGGAAATTCAAATCATTTTTATAAGTGTTTTCAAGATTCTTTAATTCTTCAAATAACTTTGTTTCCAATTCAAGCTTCTTCAAAATATTCTTTTCATTATCTTTCAAACTTTCAATCAATTCTGCTTGTTTAGCTATACTACTATTTAAAACTTTGTTCTGAGAAGTTAAAGAATCTTTTGATCGCATTGCTTGGAAATATTTTTGATCGGCTTTATTTTTTTCAACAGTTAATTTATTAATATAAGAATCAGAATCTGCAGCTTTCGAAAGTTTAGAATTGGCAATTTGTCGAATAGATTTGAATGCCTCTTCGAGTTGTTTCAATTCCACAGATAAAATATTATTATGTTTTTTCAAAGTTTCAATATCTTCTATGTTGCCAACTTCTGAATGATCTATTCCATTGGATGTTTTTTCTAATTCTTCGAGTCTTTTTTCAAGTACGGTGTTCAATTTCTTGTATTCCTCTACTAGTTCATTCTTACCCTTTTCAGCTTTCAATATTGAAATTCTAGATTGAAGTTCATCTCTATCAGCTCTAATTCTATTCAAATCTATTTCTAACTTTGAAACATATGCATTATTTAATTCTAATTCATCTTTCAACTTTTGATCTAAAATGGTTTGATTTTCGGTTAATTTTGATTCTAACTCAAAAAATTCAGATTCGTTCTTAGAAGATGCAAATTTCATTTTACTTATTTCTGAACTTAATTCAGCATTCTTTGAAATCAATATTTGGTATGCTGCCGATTTCAATAAATCTTTTTCTGTCAAATTAGTGAATTTTGAAATTAATTCTTCAATTTTACTCTCCAATCCTGAAATCTTTGAAGATTTTTCCTGTGATTGTTCAATTAAAATAGTATTCTGTGTTTTGAGAGATGCAACTTCAATTCTGAGATCTTCTATAGCTCCTTGATCGGCCTCTATGAGTTCTGTGGATGAAGTATTTTCTTGTTTAACTTCAGGAGTCTGTTCTTTAGACTTGGTCTCTAACTTCTTATTACTTTCTGTCACTCTTGTTAATGTTTTGGATTCAGCTCTATCTTTCTGCGTGATGAATTTATCAAGCTCTTGATTCAATTCTTCAAGTTTTTCTTTTAATAGTCTATTTTCATCCTCTAATTGAGTCTTGAACAAATTCAAGTTAGTCAATGATTCTTGTAAGGCAACCAACTTTTCATCCTTGTTGGAGACTGGAATTGTGAGTAACGGTTGAAGAAGATTGATTAGCTGAACTCTTTTAATCTTCAAATCTGATGTAATTTGAGAATCCTCATCATTATCATTTCCCAAAACTTGTATATCAACAAGTAAACTTTCATTTATATCTTTATTGTCTAATTTGTCATAATTTCTGAAATTCTGTATAATCTGAGACCACCAATTATTCAGTAAAGAATAATATTTGTAAACCTTTGTGTAATTGTCATTCAATAGATTCAAATCTTTTTCAAGTCTTCTATTTTTATGTCTAAATAAATTTAGTATTCTATAGATGGCCTCTTTTTGATAATAAACAACATCCTCCTGAGTCAGTTGGCCAAACTCGCTGAGCTCGTCCAATGGCGCCTCGGATCTTTTTGCCTTCTTTAAAGTTTGAACCGAATCCTCATTTGAAGATGAAGATCTCTTGATAGCAGACATATGAGGGAATGTTATCTAAAAAGCTTAGTAAAAGAACCTCTCTTTTTTCTTGGAAGTTTGGCAATTAATAAAACTAATATATTAGCAATGTTCCACAGACAGCAAGTTCAAAATCAGATTCGATATTGAGTAGACAAAGTAAAAGTAACGGAGGAAAGTATGAATAAAAATATATACAAGAAAACAAAAAAATGTGTATAGCTTTTTTAAAGTACCTTTGAAGAGACTGTATGAGCAGTACTATGTAGAAGTGATATCCAAACTATAGCTGATATGTTCAACGTCCAACGTGACAGAGTAGCTTTAGCCTTTAAATTAAACTTGTTCTACTTCTAATGGTAATAAGTTTGATAGACGTGTAAAGCTTTGGTATATATTATAATACATGCACTCTTTCAAAAGCGTGTGCGCTAGCTCTAGCTAGATCCTCTATATATGTTATTGACTCTCTAGAGAGTTTTAAAAGATCGATCTTTTAATAATTTATTATTAACACATGAAACAGTTTTGACAGATATAAAAAAAAAATTAAAAATTATGTAATCAGATGAATTTTTTTTGTTTTTCTTTTTTTGGTTTCAATGTGGCGGGTAACCTATATATAATATAATTTAAAGAACATCAATACACCATCAGAATCTTTGATTATCTAATATTATTAGCGCTAGATGTTTCTGTCCTTGTTCCGTAAATTGACTAATTATTATGGCTCATGTACTAATTACAAAACTTGAAACTGAATAAGATCATATGTTATAGTGTTTGTAGGTGTTGAAAATATATAATATATGACATATGTTAAATGTGATTAGTGTTTAAACAGAGCTAGATTCAAGGTGAACATATGTACACTTTTACAATGGTATATAAGAACATGTAATTGGTTTCAGATTTATTACACCGTCCTAACTCAAATAATAAATTCATTGGACAATTGTATATATATATAATTATGATTTGGTATAGACTCTAGATTTGCAGGGAACTCAAAACCATATATGGACAAAGGCTGTTCGGTTATATCTCTTTGAGTTAAAAGTTGGCTCGAAAGAAAGAAACTGAATGCGAACCGTACTTATAGTATGGTATGGTTATCCTTTATGTGTTATATACCTGATAATATATCCCATGTCTCAGTATCTTCTATTAATATAGAAGTACTATAAATGGTCTACTTTCACACAGGTTTATTAAAGTTTTTATCTCTATTTGTTAAAGCAATAGAGAATTATCACACCCCAATTCTTGATCAACATCACGATAGATATACCTGGAAGGAAGTTTTGAAAAGCGGACAGATTGTGTGTAAGACATGTTCATAAAAGTGAAACATTTGCCGTGTGGGCCGTAAACCGTAAATGCAATGCAATAGTCCCCTGGTATTTCCTGATCGTGGGGTGAGAACTTAGAAGCAATTTTGATTGGCTTATATAAAAGATCCAAATAATTTAATTTAATAAATCGGTTTATAAAATTAAAAGGAGCGAGCGAATGGATTTGAAAATCCGAATCTGCAAATTGAATTTTATAAGGTATGATTATGTAATAATTCTAGTTCTTGTTAGCTTTCTGGTTGGTGGAGGGGGGGAATAAATTTGGGTTTTGTTTGGATTTGTGTGATTCTGATTCATAATTACATCTATAATCTATATCTATACTTGGATCATTTTTTCCTATTCAGTTTTTATTTAATTCATCCAATCCAATCAATCAATCAACTAACCAAGAAAGAAAGATCATAAACACAATGTTCAGATTATCGTTAAGAAACCTAACTAGCTCTGCTTCCAGACTTGTCACCAGACAAGCACAACCAATCACAAGATCTGCTTTACTCACAAAAAGATTTCAACCAATTAACTTCATTAACACTGTTAGATTCTCATCTACGGGCTCAACTCTTACCAAAGAAGATGTCCTAGCAAGATCAATTGCCGTTTTGAAATCTTTTGAATTGAAATCCCCAACTGATACAATCCAACCTGAAACTGAATTCATAAAAGATTTAGGTATGGATTCTCTAGACTACAATGATGCATTGGTTGCTTTAGAAGAAGAATTTGATATTGTTTTTGATGACAAAGCTGCTAATGAAATCAAATCTGTTGGTCAAGTTGTCGAATACGTCTTAAAGAACTACTTACCAGCTGAAGAAACTTTAGACCATGAAATCCGTTGATCAGTAGGTGTTTCTGGGAACAAAAGTATTTGAATACTTTTTTTTTTTTATTAATTGATATTACTTACTCTGTCCTTTATTAATATTCTTAACTTATTTCAACTTCATAGTTTGATTCTTCATCAAAGAGATCTAGTTTCTGTTTTGTATTAATCTATTGGGAAGCTACATTTAGGAAGAGATTTGTCTCTAAAATTGATTACTTTAACTTTAGACTGGGTATATTTGCCTTGACAAATCTTAACTCCTGGAACTGTATATATATATATATGTTAAATCGGATCGATTATCTATTTATCTGTCATGTTGGCTCGATAATATGATTAGTAATTTACCTCCCCTCTCGGTCTTTGGATCTGTATTCATCACAATGTAGTCTGGTCTGGTACTAAAGTAGTGGCGAAGAAAAAAAAATTAAATTAAATTAAATGTGCATTGTGCGTAGTCCCAGCCAGGCAGTGATACTTATCACACCTTTCACAAGAACATTTAATTCTATACATCACATCATCAGTTACAGTAAGTATAACAGGTAATCAAACTTTGAAAACTCCCTCAAATTCATTGGGCGGAGAGTGTATCACATAATCCCTTTGAATCAACCACATATCGGATTTCATAGATGTCGAGCGAGGAAGAAACCAAGTTACAAGATAGCATCAAACGTCTTTCCATTGAAGAAAAGATCCCCAATAAGAGCAACTCTACAAACATTGAATCAGAAATACTTTCACAGATATCTGACGATGAAGATGAAATCAAGACTACTTCTATCGATCATGATGATGACGACATACAATTACAGAAAGAACTAGAACAAAAAGACGAGCGTTTCAAGCAGCTTGAAGCTCAATATGGAATGACTACAATCCCAGACTCGACACCTGAAGTGCTACCCTCGGATTATGAACTTACCAAGGATCTACCAGAAGATGTGGAGTACATTGATTTAATCAAGTATAGGATCAAAAACTTGGATGATTTAAACCTTGGTAGATTTACACGTTTGGAAAGTATAGTGTTGCGTGATAACATCCTAGAAAGTTTGAACGGTTTAAAAGTTATTCAAAACAAACATTTGATAGAAGAATTGGATTTTTATGATAACCGAATTGATCATATCTCTAAACATTTGAATGATTTTGTGAATGTGAAGGTGTTGGATCTATCATTCAATAATATCAAATCAATCAAGCATTTGGATAATTTAACAAAAGTTGAGAATTTATATTTCGTTCAAAATAAAATTCGTGAAATAAAAAACTTGTCACAAATGACAAATTTGAAGAATTTAGAACTTGGAGGTAATAAAGTTGAATTGATGTCAGAAGAGTTACTTAAATTGCCATCATTGGAGCAATTGTGGTTAGGTAAGAATCGTATCACTCGATTTGCCAATCTACAAAACTTGAAAAATTTACGAATCTTATCAATTCAATCAAATGGTATATCTAAAATTGAAAATTTGGATTATTTGGAAAATTTGGAAGAGTTATACTTATCTCATAATAATTTAACTAAATTGGAAGGATTAGATAATTTACATAGATTAACAACATTAGACGTTACGTCTAACAAGATTACAAAATTAGAAAATTTAAGTCATTTGAAAGAATTAACAGATTTATGGTTCTCTTATAACTTGTTAGACTCTTTTGAAAATATTCAAGAAGAATTAGGAGACTTACCTAACCTTGATACAGTTTATTTTGAAGGAAATCCGTTACAACTCAAAAATCCAACAATGTACAGAAGAAAAGTGAAGTTGAATTTAGGAAAGTCACTTGCTAAAATTGATGCTATGTATATCAACCATAATATTGGATTCTAGCTTTCAATAAGTGGGTGTTTTTGGATATACTCATTGTTGTCGTATAAATCGCAGGGTTGGCTAACCTACTTAATGTTTCCTTCGTATACGTTTATAATTTAATACCATTGATGACATGAGACAAGGTTTTAATCTTGCATTTCAGTTACTATAATTGGATCATCAAATTCAAAGCTCTAAAACTTGAATTGAAAAAAAACAAGCCTGAATCAGTGTGATGATAGAACATTTACGTATTTGGACATGCTCTATTATCACTAATATATACAGGTTCCGGCAAGGCTTTAACTCAAGTCAAGAATGTCTGCTTTATTATCAACGAAGCATTAGGTTTTCAAATATGGGGTGTACAATGTACATATCAGATAACAACCGATAACTTGCTTAGTGGATTTAACGATCTATATATGAATGCCGGCCGGCATATGTGTATATTATATGACAGCCTAGACATTAGTATATATAACGATGTAGTAGCGTCCGTTCTAACACGAAAGTCGCATGTTCTTGTGTTTTTGTACTTGATTCTTGTTGAATTCAACGTAAACCAACGGAATAGCAAGGTGGGATGGAATGGTTTGATGAAAGACCGTAAATCGGCAAATGACAATAATGTTGTTTCAATAATTTAATCGTATTTTACCGGGCTATTAGTTGAGTAAAATAAAATTAAACGCTGAACAACACCTTTGAAAAGTAAACAAAAACTTATAAATTCAAAAATTCAAAATCAAAAGATAATACACTCACAAAAAAGAATGTCCGGCTTAATGGGGGTGTTAGTATTTGAACAGCTTAATCAATAATTTTCCGAGAAATATAATTCAAAAAAAAAAAATTGATCTCTGATTGTATTGTCATATAAAAGATATAATCGTAACACCTACTCAAATAATGAGATGCTGCATCAACCTTAACAAAAAACGTTATCGAAGTTAACCCGGGGTGTTTATAAGATGTTTATAAAACTTGTGCAGAGATTTTTAAAGATTCACACATAATTTATTATATACATATGTAAGTGGCCATCATAATTTTGATGATCCCGGGGACTTTAATCATGAATTTCTTGAAACACAGTATAACCACAAATCATTGACCACAGAACATTTATTTATAATTTTTCAAATGTGCCTGAAAGCAAGTGAATCATCATCATCTCAAATGACTCAATTGGGAAGAAAGCCAGCAAATCCACCTCGCAGATCGATATGACTCTAGCACATGACACCACACAGTAAAATTGGTGAACACAAATAAAAGGATCCAGAAATTTTCCTTGGCCCCGGAAAAGGCAGTGTCTGCAATGGAAAAAATTCAAGTCCGATTTCTTACGGGATATGTACTTAGCTTTGTAAATTCGTGGATATATATAGGCAGGGCACTGATTGTTAGATCTTTAATATAATGAATGAATCATTTAGTTGATTTGACATAGATCGGGGTGGAGAAATAATAAAGGAGGTTGGGTTGGTTGAGTTGTTTCATTCATTTCACAGTGCACCACCACCCTGTTTAATACGGAGTAAAAACCGTTAACTAGTTGCTGTGTAGGGTGAAATCTTGAAGGATCTGGTAAAATTTCAATTTAAGTAATAAATCCACATATGATTTATTCATATCGGGGTAAAACTGAAAATAGCCTATCATGTAGTACTGAGCCTAGAGAACCTTAAACTACACAAAAAAGAAGACATTACAAACGTGCAAGCATCATGGTGCAGTGGGGAAGTTCCTCGAGGGGTGTGCACTGTGCACTGTGCACTGTGCAGTGTGGAGCGCGCTGAACAAGATCCACGAGTCAGTACAAATGGTCGTAGTAGACTTACTACCCTACTAGTAACTAAACCACCTGGATAGAATAAAATCTCTCGAAATGAGGGGATGTCTTCAGGGAAATGAGATTTTTTCACCGTGCAAATTAACCATCTTGTGAGCTATGATATGTGAAAATTCCCCCCCCCCCCTATTGCTACCTACCAAAAATTGTTCCTGTGCAGTGTTCACATGGCACAGTGTACTGAGTACTCAGCTGAGCGCGCTCACACGGGGCAGGTACCACCACTCTCCACCACCCGTGTGGCATGTGGTTAAAATCCGCTAATCCAATATGACACGACACCAGAGTCCGGCACATACCCATGCCATGCCCATGAGTCAGATTATAGAATCCACTGTCCAGGGACCAGGACTCCAGAATTCAGATGGGCTCCCTTTCCTTGTACTCAGTGCTCAGTGCTCACCTCTCACTTCTCCCGCTGCAGGTCTTGTGGTAACTTTAATCATGCCCACTCAACAAAATTTCCATGTGAATGAATCATTTGCCCGCGATTTTTCAATATGGTAAATGAGTGAAAACATGCATGAATAATCTAATCATCTTGATTTATTTGTATAGTCTCAGTAGCGGAAAAATTCAGACTATAGGGGGGATGAGTCTATTCTTTCTATTTTCCGAGTATAAATAATATTGCAATTCCCCTATAATTAACCCCTCCATTAATGTCGATTTGAATCCTCTTATTTCTTCTTAATTCCTTACAATCTTGAGGTGTTCAATTGAATTGACAAATACTTCGATAGACATAATAATAATCACTTAGAAATGTTCAGGTTAGCAAGCAAAAAACAATCCTCATTACTCTCATTAGTTTCCAAGAGAAATCAATCAGCTTGGGCAAGTGTGCAAAAAGCTCCAGCTGATAAGATTTTAGGTTTAACAGTTTTATACAACCAAGACCAGAACCCAAAAAAGATTAACTTGGGTGTTGGTGCTTACAGAGATAATGACGGTAAACCATGGATCTTACCTTCTGTTAAAGCCGCTGAGGAAATCTTAGGAAAGACTGAGGTCAATAAAGAATATGTTCCAATTGTCGGTTCTCCAAAGTTCAATCAATTAATCAAAGAGACATTATACAGCAACGATGAATCTGGTAGACAGTTATTAAAAGATGATAGAATTGTGTCTTCCCAAGGTATTTCAGGTACTGGTTCATTAAGAGTTTTGGGTGAATTCATCAAGACTTTCCATTCCAACCCAAACGTTTTAGTTCCAAACCCAACATGGGCTAACCACGTTGCCATTCTTGAAAAAGCTGGTTTGACCACTTCTAAATACAGATATTATGATTTTGAAAGTAACGGATTAGATGAGGCTGGATTTTTGGCTGATTTAGCTGCCGCTGAACCAGGTACTGTTGTCTTGTTACATGCTTGTTGTCATAATCCAACTGGTGTTGACCCAGAATTAGAACAATGGGACAAAATCTTGAAAGTGATAGGTGAAAAGAAATTATTACCAATCTTAGACATGGCTTACCAAGGTTTCAGATCAGGTAACCCAATTGATGATTTGGCTATTTTATTCAAATTCAACAAGGCCGTTGCTGATGGTAAGTTATCAAACTTCTTATTATCTCAATCATTTGCTAAAAACATGGGTCTTTATGGTGAAAGAGTTGGTTCTTTATCTATTATCACATCAGGTTCTGAAGAAACGGTTAGAGTCAAGTCTCAATTAGAAAAGGTTATCAGACCATTATATTCATCACCACCATCTCACGGTTCCAAATTGGTTGAAATCATTTTATCTGAAGAAGAAATTTACAAACAATGGTTAGCAGATGTTAAAGTTATGTCCGACAGATTAGTTGACATGAGAGCATTATTATACGACAAGTTGAAAAACACTTACAATAACCCATTGAACTGGGAACATCTTTTAAATCAAAAGGGTATGTTCTGTTACACTGGTCTAAGTGAAGACAAAGTTCAAAAATTGATTGAAAAGTCTGTTTACTTGACTTCCGATGGCAGAATATCCATTGCAGGTATTTACCCAGCCAATGTTGACTACTTAGCTAAGGCTATCCATGAAGTTACTACCGCTTAGATTAAAGTAAATTTACTTGGGGTTATTAGAAATTTTTAACTTCCCATTTCACGACGATGTTTTTCTTTCCATTCTGTACTTCTTGCTTTTTTGTTTTCTATATATCTACTTCATTCAATGTGCTTTCATCTACTTATTTGGACTTACCCCTCATCTTTTCACCGATATCATTTGTACAATGTGGTAATCGGATCAGACTCTATTCCAAAAGTAATTTCCCTGGCAATTAGCATCCATCTGGAAAGTTATCCTTAATGGAAATGTGGAGAAGTCCTCTCCTTCATGCTGACCTCAGAAATGCGTGTACCAAAAGAAAATTGTTAGCACGCGATTGTTTCCTAATTGGGACTGAGGATGGTTCTCCACCATTGCCTTTTCCACAAAAAACCTGAGCGTTTAAGCGCTGATTCTTTGAAATATATCGGATAATAATCAAAAAGATTATCTATTAAATATTAAACGATTGAAGTGAAAGGAATTTTGGATAGAACAATAATATTTGAGTGGATGGGTGGATAGTTTATAGCTGCAGCAAAACGTATTACTGGAAATAGATAAATTCCACAAGCCCCCATTTTAAGATGACGTTAAGAGAGATCAGAATATAAGGATCATGCCCTCTTATCAGCAAATCTCTCATCTACTGGCAAAAATACTTTAGTGACTTGAATTCAAAAACAACGTTTTCAGTTGGTGCAAGATTTATAAGCTCGTATATCTGACATATAGCTTTCCAGAGATAGATAGTCAAGGTAATCTGAAACTTGGAGCAGTGAGATCTGATACAATCCTCGTATAAAACTTAATATTGCCCACATTTTATGTTTGGATTCAAGACAGGTTTGACAAATGTATGAGATTTATATTTACTCATTACAAATTGTTAGTGAATTAAAATTGTAACATGTGGGGATAGGGATCCTGAAGAAGACATAACGATAAAGTGAGCTGTAAATACTTGAG
The DNA here is from genome assembly GCA_030579435.1 of Ogataea nitratoaversa. Classification (NCBI taxonomy): domain Eukaryota; kingdom Fungi; phylum Ascomycota; class Pichiomycetes; order Pichiales; family Pichiaceae; genus Ogataea; species Ogataea nitratoaversa. The sequence continues at coordinate 195,082 of JAKTQZ010000026.1, forward strand.
TCCAAAGGTAAAATACTTGATATAAGGAGATAGCTTGTAATCTATACAGTAATTATAAATGATTGTTCCAGGTTGATCGTTAGTCATGAACTTACTTATCATGATTCATTTCAATTTATCAATATAACCTATTTCACATTCTGAATGGTTCTGTCGAATTTTTTCTTTACAGGTTCCAGAATATGCATCCACCTGACTGAGGGCACGTACAGAATAAACAAAAGACTGTGGGGTGACCCCAGAAGATCCCAAACGCTGGACTTAGCCAGCCCGTGGAACTCCTTGCAATTCTCCGGGCCATATTTGTTGTTGTTCCCCCCAACAAATTCTCAAATTGCCTCGCGAGGGGTTGACGCCGATCTATGTGTTTACCTAGTGTCACTGCCTGGCTGTAATATTTTTTTATTAATGGAAGATCAAAACAACTTTTTGGTCGTGATGATTGCATGGAAATGTTGTTGACTGGGGATTGGGCCGAGAGGTCTTTTACAGATCACCTTATAACAAATTGTAATATTGTAATACTTTATCAACAGTATATAATAATACATAAAGATCTTTCTTCAATATATTTCATATGTTCATTCTATCAATCAATCTATTACGTTAATTCTACTGTTTGAATCAAGTTGAACCAAAGATGGCCTACTCAATAACTCAAGTCCCTACAGTCCCATACAAAGACCAAAAGCCAGGTACATCAGGTTTGAGAAAGAAGGTCACTGTTTTCCAATCTGAACATTACACCGAAAACTTTTTACAAGCATGTTTCTCTGCCATTCCTGAAGGATCAGAGGGCTCCACATTGGTTGTTGGTGGTGATGGGAGATACTACAATGATAATATCATTCAATTGATCGCAAAGATCGGTGCCGCCAATGGTGTCAAGAAACTAATCATTGGTGAACATGGGATACTTTCTACACCTGCTGCTTCTAACATTATTAGAACATATGGACCAAATAATGATGGGGCAGAAGTTACGGGTGGTATAATCTTAACAGCTTCACATAACCCTGGTGGACCTACCAACGATGCTGGTATCAAGTACAATTTAAGCAATGGTGGTCCAGCGCCTGAATCAGTGACAAATAAAATATTCGAAGAATCATTGAAATTGACAACTTATAACATTATAAAAGACTTGCCTGAAATTGACATCTCTACAATTGGATCAAAAGTCTATGGTCCATTGGAAGTTGATATTATTGATTCTGTGAAAGACTATGTCAAGATGTTGAAAGAAATTTTTGATTTCGATCTAATCAGATCGTTTATCGCAAATAAGACCCCTCAAGGTTTCAAATTCTTATTTGATGCCTTAAACGGTGTTACTGGTCCTTATGGTCACGCTATTTTTGTGAAAGAATTAGGCCTACCTGAGTCATCAATCCAAAATTGTGAACCGAAACCAGATTTTGGTGGCTTGCACCCAGATCCAAACTTGACATACGCAAGGACCCTAGTCGATAGAGTTGATGCTGAACATATTGTATTCGGTGCAGCTTCTGATGGTGATGGTGATAGAAATATGATTTATGGGGCTGGTACATTTGTCTCTCCCGGTGATTCTGTTGCCATTATTGCTGAATACTCGGATTCAATTCCTTACTTCAGAAAGCAGGGTGTTTATGGTCTAGCCAGATCCATGCCAACTTCAATTGCTTTGGATTTGGTTGCTAAATCAAAGGGACTGAATGTTTACGAAGTTCCTACTGGTTGGAAGTTCTTTTGTGCCTTATTTGACGCTAACAAATTATCTATCTGTGGTGAAGAATCCTTCGGTACCGGTTCAAATCATATTAGAGAAAAAGATGGTTTATGGGCAATTGTCGCATGGCTAAATGTCCTTGCTGGCTTTGCAGAAAATCATCCTGAAATTGATCCTACTATCGCCAGTGTCCAAAAAGTTTTCTGGCGAAAATATGGAAGAACATTTTTCACTAGATATGATTATGAAGGTTGTGAGTCAGAAGCTGCTAACAATCTTGTGGATAACTTACAAACTAATGTTGACGATCCTAAATTTGTTGGCTCCGTTATTGGTGCCGCGAAGGTGGTTGAAGCAGCCAACTTTTCATATACCGACTTGGACGGTTCTATCTCCACTAAACAAGGGTTGTATGTGAAATTAGATTCAGGTTTGAGATTCATCGTTAGATTGTCGGGTACTGGTTCTTCCGGTGCGACTATCAGATTGTACTTAGAGAAGCACTCTTCTGATACATCTGATAAGGTGTTAGACTTGGATGCTTCTACATTCTTTACTGATGATCTTGTTGACTTATTGGGTTTCTTGAAGTTCAAAGAGTTCATTGGCACAGAAGAACCTGATGTGAAGACCTAATATTTCAATTTTCATTTGCTCATATATCATATATAATTTTTTTGTTTGCTACTCCTTTCGTTCATGATTCATTAATCCTATCACATTCTTTGAAATACTATAATTATACATTTATTCTTTCTTCGTCATATTGGCAAGTCTTTCAACCTTTGTAGTACTTACTAGTTTTATTTATCTTCGCAAAGAAACGGATAAGTTTATCAACTGTTATAAAGTTGACCCTCTACGTGTAGTAATCTTTCAAAGTCATATCTAAATGTTTTTTGAGTTTCTGCGCTGTGTTGTGAATGATTCGCAAATATTAGTTTTACTATTTTCCTAAAAATGAATCAAAAAAGGGTGAGATAACCATATGCAGAACTAAAGCACAAAATACTTTCTATGATGTACAAAAGCGGGCGACACAAAAAGAGTTTATTCTAAGAACTTAATACACTTAAAAAACCATTTCGGTAGTATTAAATGTCAGAGGCATGTAAACCACAAAATTTTGGATATACAAAGATTGAGTTTGATAACAGCAGCATCATCATTAGATAACTAGAGCAGCCAAAGCAGCTAAGACGGAACCGGCACCAAGAACAAATTGAGCAGCACCAGCGGTACTTGTTGCACCGTCAGAAGCTGTAGAAACGCTATCTGAAGCGGAAGCGGAAGCAGGAACTGTGACATAGCTTGTACTTCTTGCCTTAGTGGTGGAAACCTTGCTTGAAGAAGCAGCAACATAAGCAGAAGTGTTTGAACCATATTTTGAAGCGTATGATGCTCCAGCTGATGCAGCAGAAGAATCAACTACAGAAGCAGCAGCAAATGCAGTCTTCTCTTCAGCACAGTCGGTACCAGTTGGGGTAGTGGCATATGAACACTCACCCAAGGCAGAAGTCAAGAATGAACCGTAGTCAGACCATAAACACCAACCACATGCAAGACAGTCAGGAGCCAATTGAGCGAACTGACCTGATTCAGCACATAGACATGTAGAATCGTAATTTGCATCAGACTCTTTGTCGGCTGAACAAGCTCTAGCTGCTAGAATTGCGTAACCACAGTCAGAGTGACATTGGTATGAAGCTTCAGCACCAACAGCTAATCCATTAGCTCTTGCAAAAGCTAATGGGTCAGCTTGAGGATCAGCAGTAGCCTTTGAAGCTAATAGTGTTATGACGGAAAGAGCAACGTTCGAAATCTTCATTGTACTATGGTAATTATTGAATGTCTTGATAAGTTTTCAAAAAAAGATTCGATTTTGCATAAATGATTTAATGAAAACCAGAGTTAGCAAAATTTTCAAGATGAGAGGAATATATAACATATAAGTATCTTATATGAAAGTGAAGAGATTTTTTCCAGAAAGGTGCATCATATAGATACTGAGAAGCAAACAACACGTACTGAGCAGTATATTAACCTTTAACTTGTAGCCCATGCATATGCAGCAGATGCCCACACTCACGGTCCATATAGTCCGCCATTCCTACTAATACACGCAAAGAGCACAGCATTCCCCATTAAAATGTATATGTGTATTATAGGAGTTAATTTTGAGTGGTAATTTAATCTCGATTCGGAGCGGGTGATTTTATCTGATCGAACTGACAGAAATGAAGCAGTAGTCAGGGTTTTTCGGAGAACTCGATCTTAACAAAAAGCGGAAAGCATTTTGTTAACAGATTTCGTATTATTTCTCACTTCCAAAGATTGGGCGGTGCGGTGGATGAAAGCCCTTCCATAGTATTGTAGAACTTGTGACACTTCAGTCGGCTTTTCTGTCAAAAGGTATTAGGTGACTTTTTTGCTTTGTGAAGAACTTGATTGTTGAATATCAGCCCGGTATAGAGTCTACTCAATACCTATCAACTTAGTGCTTCAGCCTGATACTAGCTAGTATGTTTGGCCGACTTTTTTCTTATTCTCAGGGTCCTTAGAAAAATGTAGTTTACTGATTGCCAGACTGGCGGTGCACAGATTCTGGAATTGGATCGGTGATTCTGATTACCTATTTTAAACCTTTGTCGATTTTGGCGATATAACCGGGTGTGAGACTCCGGATCGCTAGGTCTGAATCCTGACTTCATCACCAAGAGGATTTACCGAATATTAAAAGTTGCAAATTACTAAAAGTAGCAAATTACTAATATTGATCGTTTATACTTGGCAAAGAATGCACTAATTTGACTATTTCTCTGTCAGTGATCGATCAACAATAATATTCCTATTTCATATCTACTATGACTCAGTATTTAATACATAATGCTTATTATTTTCTACTTTAACGGTATATATAAGATAAGATCTATTATTTATACTAACTAAACAGAGAGAAAGATGCTAACTAAGTCATCAATGAAAGTATAACGGAATATTGACTAACTAACCTAGTCTAAGTAGTCCATAATCTTGCCGTACCATCGGCACCAGCAGTGAACAACCAGGCTTCTCTTGGATGCCAACAAACATTCAAGACACCTAAAGAATTAACCACCTTATGACCAGTTAGCTTCTTCAACGGAACCAACAATGGGTTTGTCATCAAATCATCATAAACTGTACCATGGAACACATGGACTGATCCATCATCTGATGCGGAACAAAACAAAGGTAAGCCACCTTTGTGGAATGCAACTGCTCTCACAGCCTTTTCATGGTATCTTAAAGTCTTATATGGAGTACTGCTCAAGTCTAAATCATGCCATAAGACACGCTTATCGTATGATGCAGCAAGAATATGATCACCACCCCTTGGGTGTATATCTAGGCACGATAACCATCTAGCACCAGGTAATAACTTCTTTTCTAATTGTTGTTGTTGTAGGTTATAAATTCTAATGTATCTTTGGGACATGACAATTAAATTTGGCTTAGTTGGGTGGAATTTGGCATCCATAATAATACCTTTCGATTTTCTGAAAGGTGACTGAGATGCGTGTTTTGATAATTGATGAATTAAAACAGATGCTCTGTTACCACCATCTGGAGATACAGTGACAAAATAATCACCTCTTCTGTGCCATGACAATTTTTTGATCGTAGAGGCAGATGAATTCGTACCTCTTGAAGTTGTTATAACTACAGAGATACCATGCTCGGCTTGAGATGGTGTTGGTTTAAACCACTTGGCCGCTTCATTTTTGGATGCCTTAGTTGTACTTGTAGCATCAGCATCTTCATCTTCACCTTGGTTGACTTTACCAAGATCAATCTTATCAGAATTAGTCTTTGCAAAACCCCAACCATCTTCAATTTTAAGTCTACCTCTATTCTCAACTTCGTAACCAAATATAGGTGGAACAATTAAATAAATTGAGTCACCACAAGCAATAGCCAGTAATCCAATATCAGGCAATGGATTCCATTCAATTGATTCGATGTGATCTTCGGAGTTTTCCTCCACATCTTCAACGATGGCAACTTTATAAACTTCCCTACCAGTTAAAACTTCCCATATTCTGACAGTACCATCATCAGAACCAGTAGCTAACCAGTTACCTGATGGGTCAATGGACATAGCTCTTATACGGCTACCATGACCTTCAAATATCGTAGAAGTCCTGATTGGGAATGGTCTTAAATCTTTAGGTGATGGTAATTCAGGTATCAATGATTCAGGGTCAATATTCAACTTATTCTTTCTTACTCTTGGGGCCAAGTACAAATCTAAACATCTTTCAAACCTTTCACGGATACTTTCCTGGTAACCTGGAACTTTACGTAAAGAGTCGTACTTCTCTGGTATGAAGTCTCTTTCTCTCTCACTTAGTTCAGTCTCTTCCCAAGCTTTTCTTTCCTTTTCCGTCAAAAGATACTCTGCTGGTGGATTATAACTTTCTTCGTGAGTTGGGGGAGGCATCTTTGGCGCTCTCAATGTCATAATATGGTCTTTGGAAAAATCGTCATCTGCACCCGTCCATAAATTATAATTAATTTCTTCTTCTTCTTGTTCTTTCGTCGATGATGGAATGATTCTACCTTCCCTGATTGCTCTAACTATCTTCATGATTCTCTTAGCTTCATGTTTGGAAGGTATAAATCTTCTTTTTGGTTCGGGCACTGCGGTCAATGGCATCACTTCGGTCTTGCTTGTGAACCATTCAATTGTTGGCTCGTAAGGATTCATTGATTCATCGGTATTTTCGTTCTTTTCAATCTTACGAATCAACTCTAACTCTTCCTCGGTTATATTCAATGAAGAGCCAGTGTCCTTGTCTAGTAAACCGGTCCATCCATCAGGTAGATCAATGCTCTCTAGTAATTGTTCCAAAGCAGACCCTTTGGCAGGTCTCATAATACGTTTACCATTTATATTGTAGCCAACATGAGGGAACTCGTCATATGCGGCAATAGGGACATTACCTATAGTGTTTAGCTCCTCTCTGTCGGAGTCATCAGAATCGTAGACAGGCTCAATTTCTGGTCTTATAGTTCTTCTTGATCCGTCTGAAAATTTAGATGTGTATACTTGGGTAGCATTCAATGAAGCATCGGACAAAGATCTAATCTTGATTCCTGAAAGTTTGTCAGTAATTGAGAGGGAATCCTCTTTGGGTTCATCTTCAAAATCATCGCTATCAAAATCAACAGCATCTTCGTTGTCTTCTTCACCATCAGCTAAAAGTCTGTTAAACTCATCATCAGAATCTTCTTTATCCTCCAATTCTTCCACATCATCTTCCAATTCTTCTTCTTTCACTGCTTCTTCTTCCTCTTCCTCGTCGTCTTCACTTGCTTCTGCATCAATTAAACCATTTAATTCAAATTCCTCTTCTGATTCATCTTCCTCTTCCTGGACTTCTAAATTTCTCTTCTTGGTTTTGTTCGAAGTTTTGTTATTTGTAGAAGTGCTAACTACAACTCCTTTTCCATCATCTGACCTTTTTCTGAGTTCCACCATTTTTATTGATGGTCGATTTGTTGATCGTATGGAGAAATGCTAAAGATATGCTCTCATTATCAAGCAAGCTTTTATCAAATCTTTAAGTCAAGCTAAAGAAAATGAAAAATAGAAAATAAAAAAATAAAAAAATAAAAAATTTTAGATTTCTGAGTGAGACACTACTTAGATAGCCTCATTAGTGTTCATTCTGTCAGTCAAAACGTATTATCTTTAATGACTACTTTCGTCCAGAAAGTATCTCTGTCTGCTTGTATCATTCTTATGTCGTTTTTGAAAAATGATCCAGGTGTGTTATTTGTATGAAATTTCGAGAAAAAAGACTTTTGTTGGTATTTTTTCTACAACTGTCAAATATTATATCAAATTACAAAAAAAAAGCCCAACGCGGGGCTTGAACCCGCAACCTTGTGATTAAGAGTCACACGCTCTACCGATTGAGCTAGCCAGGCCGTAAGACATCATTTTAGGGAGGTCAGAGTTTTTCATGCTTAGCCCAGCAGTTTCGATTTTTTTTACATGACCTTCACCACACAACCTTTGGTTCAGCCGTATCATCCTTTCCACGCGTATCTGTCGGCCTGGAAAGACCTAACGGCAATTCACACGAGGATATCTACATCCCCATCACCGATGTCAGTCAACTCAATGAGGGAGACGCTCAAGGGCAAACTTCGCGAAAACGACGTCTTTTTATCAATACCCATATACGAATCACAAACATTTTCAGAAATCGGTATACCCATCAACGCGCAATCCTGGCGCCATACTTCTAAACGTTTCCATAGAAAACAAGACTACACTGCTGGTGTTATCGAACCTTGGAACCGTTTACTCTCTCTGGAAGAAAACCAATGGAAAACATACTTCCGCTGGCTTTCCAAACATAGAAATATCTACCCATTTTTCACAGAATGGTTTTACCAACTACAGATCGGAGGTCTGCACCGCCATATATACGATACCTGCACTTTATGCGGGGAAACATTCACCAACGGAGGTTCTCGTGCCCAACACTGTTTCTTTGATTGTGAAAACATCAAGGAAATATGGACACTAACCACAAAAAAAGACCCACAGGACCTGAAAATGGAAAACCTGATATGCAACAGAAATGTATCCATCGAGGAAATATTTCTCATCAACTACTTCTTAGGCTTCTTCATCTATTTCAAAGGAAAATGGTTTGGCGTATGCCACAATCTCCCAGCGAATACTGATCAGCCAATCCTCACCAATCAAATAATCCAAAGATATATCCAACTATATCACAA